>CM049408.1:25995000-26062500 GCA_026929865.2 Hyperoplus lanceolatus | reverse complement strand
AATTAACGGCAATAATTCAATATTTTTTTTTCTACTTTTAAAGGTGCACTATGCAGTTTTAGTGGAGGTGGATTTGTTGACTTTTACAGGGCCTGCAGTTGTTATTGACTGCCTTTTTGCACAAATTACTTATTTATTATCTGAAACCAGTTGACTCCTATATTTTATCAACTGTATCTATTTGTTTGTTTGTTCGTGACTGTTATCTGTTTCCCACGGGTGTAAACGTTGTCTCGATTCCCTTATATGGCTTGTACTTGTGAAGTTATTGACAATAAAGCTGACTTGACTTGACTTGTTAGTTTACAAAAGATATTTAAACTGCAGAGCGACCCTTTAAAGCTGGGGTATATGGTTTCTGATTGGTCAAAGTGTCAGGGAGGGACCATAGGGGAGGGACCAAAGAGAACGAGTGGAGCGGTTGAGGTATTTGGATTCGAATCTCTATCTCAACTGCCATTTTCTCCCCAAATCCTCCACCCCAGCTTTAATACAGACTTAACTAAATGAATGAAGGACTACTATTACTAATACTCACGTTACAGTCCTCCTCTGGTTGTTGAGAGGAGACATTGAGGGACAGATCAGCTGCAGGAACTTTCTCGGTCTCTGGTTCCAGTTCCTTGTTTTGACCAAAGAACTCCACGACCTCACAGTCAGAGTCAGAGTCCCATCCTGAAGCCTCCTCAGGTCCACTGATCTCCTGGAAGTAAACCGTTCATTTTATATGTTAATTATAGCAACAATGATCACAATCATTTATTTCTATGTGTATTCCTGATGTGAAAAACTGTTACTATGGACTGAGGTAACACTGTACAATAAGGCCACATTAATAACTGTTAGTTAAAGCTAAGTAAATGCCTATTAAGCATTAAGTGTTTATGTTTAGTTATTTACTGTTAGTTAATGCTTCGTTAAGTAAAGCTTAGTAAAGCATAAACTCAGCTTAACAGTTAGTTAATGCTTAATTTTGTTATTGAGCATTCATTAACAGTTAGGCAATGCTTAGTTAATGCTTCTTAAGCCTTAATTAAGCATTAACTAACATTTAATCAATGTAGCCTTATTGTAAAGTGTTACCACGACTGAAATAAATGACTTAATACTCACGTTACAATCCTTCTCAGGGGACAAATCTGAGTAAAGTTTTTCGAAATCAGAATCAAAATCTGAGTCCCATTCTGACGGCATGTGGACCACCTCCTTCGTTCCACAGATTCTCTGGAAGTAAACGGTTTATTTTCAAAGTTTATTTCTGATGTAAAAATGTGATAAACAGGAATGAAATAAATGGCTAATAATTCTAGGGGAGGCAGTGGTGAAGTGTGTACCCTCAACTACAGGGTCGGTGGTTCGATCCCCCGTCTCCCCGTCACATGTCCAAGTGTCCCTGGGCAAAGAGACACTGAACCCTAAATGTCTCCTGATAGTTAGCTTGTACCCTGGTGGTAGCTGCTGCTGCTGCTATCGGTGTATGAATGAATGTGTGTGAATGGGAATGGAAACAGGTCTCTCTTAAAAAAAAAGTCTCCGGTCTCAATGGGATTTAGCTTTATAAATAAAGATTTAGCTGTATTAAAAAATCAAATGAAAATAATAAATGACTATTTATACTCACGTTACAATCCTCTGATTCGGAATCTGAGTCCCACCCTGAAGGAGTGAGGGCCAACTCCTCGGTTCCACAGATTTCCTGGAAGAAAACAATTCATTTCTAAGAGCAACTTATAGATGCTACGAGGAACTTTTAAATATTTCTGAAACAGAACTTATTTGTCCTCTGATGATCATACATAACATGTAAAAGCAAAATGAGACCATCAGTGCAAAGAATGCTATTTCTATATAGTTTTTCTTAATGCCTTTGTCATGGGAAAACTGTTCATACGGACTGAAATATATGACCATTAAATACTCACGTTACAATCCTCAGGGGACAACGTTGCGTCAACTGTTTGTTCAGCCTTATTCACCCTCACTGAGAAATCCAGAGTCGTCTCTGAAACACACGGAGAGACACATTTGGAGACAGTCTTGATCAAATCTTGACCTACCTTTGAGTTGCTCTGGATCTCAGAATCGGAGACCAGATTCTTCGTTGCGCAGACCGGATTCGTGGTTCCTCTGCTTGCTGTTGGCTTAGAGGACATTTCATTCTCCTGACTGCACAGGGCAAGTTCCTCCTCAAAAGCAAGTTCCCCCGCTGCTTTTGAACCCTGGAAGTAAACGGTTTTTATTTCAAGTTAAAGTTATGTTATCTTTATTATTAGTAAATGTACACAAGGCTACATTGAAATTTGTCTTTTCTCATATCTCCCTCTCAAGTTACCACACTTTGGAGGGGGTCAGAGCACAGGGTCAGCCATAGTACAGCACCCCTGGAGCAGTTTGGGGTTATGTGTCAGAAACCATTCCTTGAACAGTGCATGCATTTTTAGACGAAGACACAGGCAAAGGTCGCTCATCATCACTAGTTAGCATTTTGCACAGTTGTGACATCAGTGACATCACAACTGTGCAAAATGTAGGGTTAGAGAGTGAGACCATAAAACACTCTTTCTGCCTTTTCTCAGGCTAGGATGAACCGATTTCTAAGATGTTTGCACATTTTACTACATATGGATCTCAGAGTTCAATACACCTTCATATTCCCACGGGTGAAGTAGGTCTTTAAACAAATGACTGCTATTACTACTCACTTTATGAGTCTCCTCTTGTTGGTGAGAAGTGGGGACAGACTTCTCGGCTACACAGGTTGTTACTGGTGTAGGAGTTGGTTGAGTCTCCATGTAGTGCTGGAAGAGCTCCTCTACTTCCTCTGGGGCCATTGTGCTCTGAGGGGCCGGGGAAGGAGGGCACACAGCGGGGGCCTTCTCCTCCATAGAGACATCACAGGGATGCTCACCAATCAACTCGCTGATCCCCCTCATCTCTGCCTCAAGGTCCAGCTCATTTGTATTGGCATTCTGTTGGAATGAAAGTGGAATATTGTTAAAGGAATACTTCACCCATACGGAATAGGCGTTCTATCTTTATAAAATCGCTATTATAATATAATGAATGAGGTTTTTCTTCCCTCAGTCTTTCCTTAGTCTTCCCTTGGCCCTGCTGTCCTGTTAATCCTAACCCTACATTTTACCATGTGTGACGTCACACATGGGCAAATGTAGGGTTAGACAGTGAGACCATAAAACACTCTTTCTGCCTTTTCTCAGGCTAGGATATACGAATTTCTTAAATGTTTGCACATTTATACTTCATAGGATCTCAGAGTTCAATACACCTTTATATTTCCACCGGTGAAGTGGTCTTTAAGTTAAGTTAAGTTATCTGTTTTAGTCAATTTACACAAGGCACATTGAAATTTAAAAAATTAGACTGTTTCAGAAATATTAAAAAGTTCCTAGTAGCACCTTTACTTTAAGTAAACAAATAAATTACCAGAATGCCGGAGTTGGTTGCATTTCTTGAGGATTTCTTTGTTCTTTTCTTAGAGACTTCTGACTCCATTTCCACTTTAGTGGGAAATATTGGAGGAAGAACGAGTCTGGGTTTCTGTTTGGGGAAAAGGTTGAAAATTGTAAGAAGTAGTTATCACACTTGATATGGTTATCTGTCTGTCTGTCTGTCTGTCTGTCTGTCTGTCTGTCTGTCCGTCCGTCCGTCCGTCCGTCTGTCTAGCTGAGTATTACTGTACCTCTGTCAGTTGAGGCGTCTGCACCGGATGTATCGGAGGCAGAGAGAGTCTGTGATTCTGCGGGGAAAGAAATTGAACACTGTAAGATGTAGTTTTCACTTGATATGATCTATCTATCTGTCTGTCGTTCTGTCTGTCTGTCTGTCTGTCTGTCTGTCTGTCTGTCTGTCTGTCTGTCTGTCTGTCTACTGTATTTAGTTATTTAGTTGATAAATACTGTACCTCTGTGAGTTCAGACATCTTTAATGTTGTCTTCCTTGAAGTCACTGTCAATATTTTAGCCTCATTTTTCAATTCAGGCAGAGAGAGTCTGTGATTCTGTTGGGAAAAAGTAAAACCCTATATACTTTCCACACTTGATATGATATGATATGATATGATATGATCTATCTATCTATCTATCTATCTATCTATCTATCTATCTATCTATCTATCTATCTATCTATCTATCTATCTATCTATCTACTCTATCTACTCATCATCCCACTATCTATCTATCTATCTATCTATCTATCTATCTATCTATCTATCTATCTATCTATCTATCTATCTATCTATCTATCTATCTATCTATCTATCTATCTATCTATCTAGTTAGTAGATTAATACTGTACCTCTATCAGTTCAGACATCTCCAGTTCTTTCTTCTTAGATGTCTTGACCTGAGTAAATATTCGTCTCATTTTTTCGGCGTCATTTACCAATCTCGATGGGTTTATATGAGGCAGAGTGAGACTGGGACTGGGAGGCTGCTGGAATAACAATTGAAAACCGTAAGATGTACTTTACAAACTTGATATGATCGAACAAACATTAATTTTGACTATAAGGCTAAAATAAATCTTACAAACAGTGCATTGGATTTACAGTTTTTCTCAGTCGCTTTGGTGCTTTTCTCACATCACTATTAACATTTGCACAGCAATTAGTGCATTTCTCAAAACAATTAGTGCAAACTGCAAAACCTAGTGGATAACCTGCAAAAGTACGTCACTTGCTCAAAATGGATAGTATATTCCTCAAAAGCAAGTATTCATGTCAATGAAACTGCCAGTGTCATCAAAATGAGAAGTCTTGACACCATCGTTTATGAACAAGATAGTCAAATGGCTTTGTCATGCTTTCATTATGACAGTTTATTCTCTCAGTGTTCTCCAATGCAAAAAAAAGGTCAGAACTCGGTGACACTATCTGAAAATGCTCAAGACAGCACTATACACTACTTGTACAGCCATTTGAAAACTACAGTAAAGTTACACATTGCTGTAGTAAGGGGAGTAAGTGAGTACAAGACACTGAATACGTATGTTTCACATTTTTACTGTATATGCTCTTTGCAATTCTACAGCATTGTGCAAAAGAAAATTACACTTCAGTCACTTATTTAGAACAAACATAAAAAAAAACACCCTTTTGGTAGAGCTGTGCACAAATGTGAACAATATAACAGGACATATGTAACTGAATATATATAGGTAAATCATTCTGGCACATCCAGACATTCCTGTCTGTCTGGCCACATATTTTCATCTACATCACAACGGATATTATCCCTTGCAATGCAGCGAGGAAAGTATCTATAATAAAGAAAAGGTATAAAATTTGCCGACAGAAATTGATAACTAGTTCAACAATTTTGTATGTAATGACTCAAGCAATGAAATGAAGACTATTAGTTTTATTGGGAACGACTATTCAGCATCCATAAGTATAGTTCCTTTTGACTGACATGACATAAGCAAATTACAATGTTATAAAACAGCAGAGAATTGTATGAAAGCAACTGAAACATGTCCAAACGCATTTGGCACATCATTCTGGCACATCCAGACATTCCTGTCTGTCTGGCCACATATTTTCATCTACATCACAACGGATATTATCCCTTGCAATGCAGCGAGGAAAGTATCTATAATAAAGAAAAGGTATAAAATTTGCCGACAGAAATTGATAACTAGTTCAACAATTTTGTATGTAATGACTCAAGCAATGAAATGAAGACTATTAGTTTTATTGGGAACGACTATTCAGCATCCATAAGTATAGTTCCTTTTGACTGACATGACATAAGCAAATGACAATGTTATAAAACAGCAGAGAATTGTTTGAAAGCAACTGAAACATGTCCAAACGCATTTGCAATTTGTTCAGAGGAAGGAGAAATTGCTACTATGATGTGCTCAAATGACTAAATGTTGCGGAGGTTGAACTAATAGTTATGAGAATTTTCATTCTGATCTGAGAAAAGCGCCAAAGCAACTGAGAAAAACTGTAAAAACTGGTCATTTGTTTTTGTATGTAAACTCAATTTCTAAGCAATAACTAATAACTATAGCTCTAAAATCAATTAAACTTAATCAAAACTATTATATTCCCCCTTTATACTTAGTTCAGTAGGAGTTTAAAGTAGTCTCATCATCTAAAATGGGAAAAATACTTAGAAAACACTCAAAAAATTGAAAAAAATTAGTAGTCTGAAATGGTAAAAACACAAAAAAAACCCTAAAAAGTCTAACATTTTACTCAAATACAGCACTTTTCCCATGTAAAAGTACATGTAGTTAGTTGATAGATTAATTTACACTGTACCTCTGTCGTGAGTGTAGGCGTCCTAATCATGTTAGGGTTCATCATTCTCTGTCTTCTTTGCAGTAGAGACATGTTGGTTTAGTCTTCAGTTTCTTCTTCTTGATGAGTTTGAGGAGCTTGTGTTGCTCTGCTGCTTACCAGTTGAAGGTCCAGGACTGAAATGAAGCTTTTTCCTCCTCAAAATTATGACATCACACAGTTCCATTACACCGTCAGTATTCTAATTTATGCACTTGATGTCATTTTAGAACAGTAGTATTCTAATTTATGCGCATGATGTCATTTTAGAACAGTAGTATTCTAATTTATGTGCATGATGTAAGTGAGTGTTCTAGAATACACAAACTCAGGGGAAAATAATGGCTTGCTAAATACTTGTGAGGACCTTCATTGACATAGTTTTTATTTAACCTTTATTTACCCAGGAAAAGTCTCAATGAGAGTCCTGGTCAAGACAGGCAGCAGCACAGTTTCAAAGTTACAGACAATCATTTAAGAACAACAGAGAACATATAAATAGAGTCAGAGTCAGAACATTATCAAATGTACAGACAGAAGAGTAAGATGCATTCCCTAGCTAGCCCCTTACCCTAACCCCATTGGCCCATTTTACCCGATGGCCCAATATAGCTGATTTCACCTTAAAACAGCAGCTGTTCGACTGTCATTGACACACTTCTGGATACGGGATGGGAAGTGGATTATAAGGCTGCCTGACAGACTGGCTCATTCTGATATTGCATGAGCCTGGGTGGTTATCACAGTGAGGCTCCTTCTGTTCAGTTTAAGCTGGATGATGTGTATAATAAACTATAATGTAGTATCAATTTAGAATCATTATATCCCTCCATTCTTAGGTGTAGTCAGCGATTCTGGGGAAAGCTTGTTGTCAAAATCACTTTTCGTGGGGCGCCCTTAGCTCAGTTGGTAGGGCGTCCCCCCCCATGGGCCTCGGCCAGCAGCGGACGCGGGTTCGATTCCAGCCCGCGGTCGTTCTCTGCATGTCACTCCCCTCTCTGCCCCATTTCAACTCTGTCTCTACACTATCAATAAAGCATAAAGAAATGCCCAAAAAATATCTTTAAAAAAATATATCACTTTTCGTCAAAATCAGTATATATCTCCTTACGATCTGCTACCTGCCTGTGTGTGTGTGCTGAAAAAAATTCCATTGTTAAGTAATAGACAACCTAGGCTCTGTAAACCGGTATGTAATCGGTGTTCACTGATTTTGACAACTTGATTTTGACAACAAGCATGTTTGCATTGAAAAGGTTTTGTGTGGACAGCGTAAATTATATATTTAATCACAAAATAGATTTGTGTTTATTTGTTGCAGTAATATTAAGACCGAGTCGACCCCAAAGAGGAAAGCTCAGTTTAAAGAGAGAGAGGGAATCTGACAGAGTTTAGTCTGGATTACAAGGCTTCCCCTGTGACCCTATGATCCCTTTGTGTTCCGTGTCACAACTGGTGAGGGGCCCCGACAAGTTCACTACATCTCCCCGCTATGCTCCTGTCAATGTAAATGTAATGTCTTCACTTAGAAGGTTTTACAGAGAAATGTTGAAGCTGTGAGGTTGTGAACTTTGCACTTATGTTCAGAATAGGCAACCTTTAGTTTGCATTATCTCCCGTGTATTCTTCTTCATCCTTTATACTGTATAAATTAATAGAGATTCCAATACAGTTATATAGGTTAACACAGGGGCTAGAGGAAAAATGACAAAGGCAAAAGGTTATGGTTAGAGGGTTAGAGGGTTAGGGCTATAGTTATCACATATTGATAGAAATAGTTATCACATATTGATAGAAATACTAGATAGATAGATAGATAGATAGATAGATAGATAGATAGATAGATAGATAGATAGATAGATAGATAGATAGATAGATAGATAGATAGATAGATAGATAGATAGATAGATAGATAGATAGATAGATAGATAGATAGATAGATAGAGTTTTACAGCACCACTCCAAATAGCATTTAAAAGTGCATACAACGGTTGTAAGTACGTACTTTAAGTTGATGTCGACCTAGATCCAAATCCCTTTCAAATGTATCACCTGGCACAGTAAAGTGAGGCTATTCAACTTTTCCTTTTGGCAGGTGAGCCGGAGTTTCGCTACGTGGCGGGGATGCACGGTAACGAGGTGCTGGGCAGAGAGCTGGTCCTGAACCTCATGCAGTATCTGTGCAAAGAATACAAGAATGGAAACGAACGCATCGTTAAGCTGGTGACAGAGACACGCATCCACCTCCTGCCCTCCATGAACCCAGACGGATATGAAATAGCTTATGAGAAGGTGGGTCAAGTTAAAGGGACTCTGTGTAGAAGTAAGAGAAAGGAACGTCAGCACAACAGCTTAGATCTCTGAAGACAATTTTATTATGCAAAAACACAACATTTCAATCAACAATTCCGTCAAAATGTTGTGTCATGCATAGTTAAATTGTCCTCTGGGTTGTGAGCTGATGTGCAGACTTTTTTATTTATTTTAACACTTATTTTGTCCACTCTTGCATAGCATGGACCACCTGCACATACAATGCAAGTGGTCCACAGTGGCATTTTGTACTAGATTGTTATGGCATTGTTCCATATGCATTAATTATTCTTATACCGTCCATCTTAATTACTTGTTCTCTTTCTGGTTGTGCTGTAAAGGGCTCAGAACTGGCGGGCTGGGCAGAGGGACGGTTCACCCATGAATGGATCGACCTGAATCATAACTTCCCCGACCTGAACAACATCATGTGGAGAGCTGAAGAGAGGGCCGAAGAAAGGGGTGAAGATAAATCCAAAGTGCCCAACCACTACATCCCCATGCCAGAGTACTACACTCAAGAGGACGCCACGGTCACTACATGCTTATTTGTTTTTATGATACAAGACTAAAGCAGTGGTAGAATATTTATGGATTTTATTGACTGAAGTAAAAGTGCTAAAACTACAGTAAAATTATAATGACCAGTGTTATTCTATTATATCTGATGTTTACGGATGTATGACCTCATTTGAACTCCTTTATAAACTGTTGGCTAGTTTAATCTACATCAATGCATCATATTCATAGATAGTAGATCATATATATCATCTATAAGATCATCATATGTTTGTAGCTCTTAAAGTCAAGAAAAACAGCTATTTTTGTTTAGTGTAGTGGAACAAGAAGTACAATATTTTCCTTTGAGATGTAGTGGAGTGGAAGTATAATGTTGCATGAAATGGAAATACTCAATTAGGTACAAATATATTAGAATTTGCCTCTGCAACAAGGTCATAATCTATAAGTATTTCCGAACAAGTTCCTGACTTTGGCGTCATCTAGTGGTATAGTAGAGTAAGACAGTTAACTTTCCTGTATATTAAAACTAATAACAAGACAAAACCCTAACCCTGATGTATCAAATATAAGAAATTAATGAATATACTTTTTAAATGTGAAGGAAATAGCCTACAAATGACTGCACCAAAGAAGCCTTTACCAAAGGGACTGGCTACTGTTAACAGGGTGACACGTATTGCAGTGCAAATGTAGGTCACAGTGGAAAAATAGTTTTGGAGTTTGGTGTGTGGACAGTTTTAGAAAAAGGGCAAATGTTTCCCCTCTAGTGGCATGCGAGCCTCCAATAAGGAAGTCACTGCAGAGCCAACAGGACTGAAGGTTTCCTGCAGGACTGAGTATCAACACGCAATGTTTGGTATCAGTTTGGTAACATACCAGATATACTGGAAAAACATATCACCAATCTTTAATAATCACTTAAAAAAGTATTATTTTTCTATGTTCATAAAAAAATCTAACAAGGCAATAAAAAGATCTATAGATTAAGTACTGAAAAAAAAGTATTATTTTTTGATTTGACTTTGGTTTGTCTTTCTATCTACAAGTTATATTTCTAGCTTTAAATCGGGCATACAGTGCTTTGAAGAAGATAGTTTTTGGAGAAATCATAAAAATGACAGAGCAGAATTTAAAACCATCACACCAAAAGTCCACATATCAATACATTTACACTTCAAATATTATAAAACACATGATAACTTCACTTCTAATCAACATAATAACATGTCTACAAAGTGACTAACCCAGCATGTATGTCCCTCCAGGTGGCCCCAGTGACCCGGGCTGTGATCAGCTGGATGCAGGACATCCCGTTTGTGCTCAGTGCAAACCTCCACGGGGGAGAGCTGGTGGTGACATACCCGTACGACTGCACCCGAGACTGGTCCCCCAAAGAGGACACCCCCACCGCCGACAACGCTTTCTTCCGCTGGCTGGCGACTGTCTACGCCTCAACCAACCTGGTGATGGCAAACCCAGACCGACGCATCTGCCACTACGAGGACTTCCAGGCTCACAACAATATCATCAACGGAGGAGCTTGGCACACCGTACCCGGCAGTGAGTCCACTCTGTTGGGATTAGCTATCTGAGAAAATTGATTGGTGGCATTTTTGCATAAGGAGGCATGAGGCTCTTGCAAAACAAACAGCACTTCTGAATATTAAATAAAATAAATCTGAAGCTAAATATTCCCCCCATATCCCTGACCCTGTTACGTATATTTTACCCTCATATTTCTTTCCTGCAGGTATGAATGACTTCAGCTACCTGCACACCAACTGCTTTGAGGTGACGGTGGAGCTGTCCTGTGATAAGTTCCCTCACGTCAGCGAGCTTCCCGCCGAGTGGGAGAACAACAAGGAGTCTCTGCTGATTTACATGGAGCAGGTCTGTCTGCACACAGAGAATCACACAAGTTCAAGTTTTAAGTGAAATCTAAAGCAAATGTCAACATTATACACACTAGACCCGTTCGAAAAGGGATCAGTGAAGCTTGAGCTTATCAAGTCCTACCTCCATTCTTAACCATGAAGAAGTGCACATTTCGAATAAAATAAACCAAACCGACAGTTTTCAATCATTCAAAAAAACTACTACTCATCAAGCAACTAAGAAAAATAACAAACAAAAAACAAGCACCAATAGTGAATTTGTATATGAGAAGTCCAGATAAAAATAAGCATTTAAAAAGTCATCAATTCATCAGTTTGATTTCTGATCTGTGGAATGATTTTCACACTGCAGCATGCTACTCTCCCCTTAGGTCCACAGAGGCATCAAGGGCGTGATCAGGGACAAGATGACCAGGAAAGGAATCGCAGATGCTATAGTCAAGGTGGAGGACCACGAGCATGACATACGATCAGGTCAGTCTCACACACTTGATTTTTTATTTATCTGTTCTGAGTCAAGTCCAAAATGTTTAGCCAACTTTCCGAGTTGGTTCCGACATAAGTGGCCATTCATATGAACTTTCCAAGTATGGAAGATTTTTTCCCATTATTCCAACATTACATGAATGCAGCATCAGTCTCTCAACCAGCATGAGTCCAACATGCTCATGGATTAGCTTGCATTTTACTGTTTAACAAAATAATTGCTGACATTATGAAAGTTCATTAACTTAATCATCACAGAAATGTGTCTCTCAGGAATTTCATATACATTTTCTTTGCAGTAGGATAAAAAAATTGTTGTCTTTAACTTCACCTCGTTTTTCTTAATGTCCTCAGCTGCTGACGGGGACTACTGGCGCCTGATGAACCCTGGCGAGTACAAGGTGGTGGTCTGGGCCGTGGGTTACTTCCCCTCCATGCGGCGCTGTCGTGTTGGAAACGAGCCTCACGCCACTATCTGTGACTTCGCTCTGACCAAAACGCCCATGGAGAGACTCATAGAGATCCGGGCCAGAGGAGGCAAAATCCCCCAGGACCTGCAGTTACGTCTACGCGCTCTAAGGGTCAGAAAACTCCGAGCGTCGACCAAGACCTTAAACCAACGCAGGGAGAGTCACCGGAGACGCGAGCAGGCCAGGAAAGCCCGGACAACAGAGGCACCGAAAAAGGGCTGAAGGGGGGCTCAGGAGATGAGCTGGAATCTGGATCATAGGTGGAAGAAGATTGGTTTTGAAAACTGACCTCTAGGGATGGTGACATGTTTTCACTATAGGGCCCTATTAAAAGGGTCGGTTCACCCGTTTTACAATAATATGATTTTCTACATATAGCCCCAGTGATATTAAGACATAGCCCACTAGTCTATTACGTCATACAGAAGGTTATTGGGGCCAGGGGTGGGGACATTTTTAAAGTTTTCCCCCCTTAATGCACAAAAAGTCGAAAATGTCAAGAATTTTCCATTTCGTAAATAAATAAGAAATGTCAACATTAAAGCTGACATTTTAAGATTGAAGTCGATCTTTTGACAATACATCAAACTGCCTGCATATGAATGCCTCAACAAAATGCCTTGTTACAAAATTCAAATTACATAAACAAGTTACAGACATTTTTGAAGAATATTGGATATCTTCACACTGATGGACGTCCTTGACTGATACACTTCAAATTCACTTTTTTTTTCTTTCTACATTATAGCTGACAATGCTATAGTGTTTGATGCCTATCTCTACGACGACTGAGTTGAGGATTTTGACTGTCAGCTGGTCTGATATGTGACAACTTTTTTTCTAACATTGTTTTATTTGTTTGACTGAAGTCCAGGAGGACATTTTGAAACTGAAATAAATATCACTTACGTGTGTTGTTATCTATATTCTAGTGTCCAAATCTGTAAATTGAAAAAAAACTGCTACAGCATTGTTTGTCACTGCCTACTAGTGGTCAATTTCAAGCACTTCATGTGTGGAATTTTAATACTGGAAGAAAATGAATGTCAAACACCAAACAGTGAGTCAACAGTGCAAAAGAAGCTAACTTTTTATTTTATTTCAGTGATAATAAGTACCATTTTTAGTATCATTGTTGGGATCACTTGCAGTTTGTAGCCATTTAGGAAACAACAGAACAGTTCAACATGTGTTCGTCATGGCGACAAGGTGAACAGGTCACCATAACATTACATTTTTCAATAATACTTTAAACCCTTAAACAGGACGGACAGAGTGAAAGGAGGGAACACATGTCATTATTAAATGAACCCGGATTTTTTTTGTTTTGTTGCTATTCCTGAAATGAAAATGGCAGATAAGACACTTTTCTCCAAAAGAGCTTGTGAATATAAAGTGAAAGACCTTTGTTAGTGGAAAAACCAAAATTTTGAGCTGCTAACTGAGGTACAAAGTGTTGAAAAAAAGCATCCTCCGTGACACACAGACCACCGACATCACATCTTAATCTTTTCACCTCAAAATCTTAGTTGATTTCTTGTATTAAGCATGTTTTCTGTTTTCAAACTGGTTCTAGGGAAAACGATGATGAAACATTCTGTTGTACGGTTAGCTAGATATTTATACCACTTTAAATTGTAAATGGTTATTGTTATGGAATATTTTTTATGAAGTTAAAAGTAATCTAAGACACTCATAATACGTCAATCTCACACTTTCGGCCTTTATCTTCGTCTTAGACAAAGTAACTAACTAATGTCTTAAAGCCATTAGTGTGATATTTACTTATGATGAGTGTGTAATATTTGCCTTTAACTTACTGAAAGAAAACCAGTTATATCCTGGACTATTCCTTTATTGTGTGGTTGTGGAGACTCTAGGAAAGTTTACTGGTTTCAGGCAGGAAAATGGTACATAACCAAACATAAAACGGTTCTACACGTTAGATTGTATTGGGATTAAATGAGAAATCAGGTGTTAATGAGGGACCTTTAAAAAAGTGCAGGAAAAGCTAACTGGCTAATGATTAAACAATCAGTTAATCAGTGTTAAAAAAATAAATAAAAAAATCAGTAAATTATTTTTTAAAGTGTAATCTTTTGACACATGTAAAGAACACATTTGTTTTAAATCCACACTATCAGATGTTTACCTTCAAGTCCTCAGCTCATATCTCACTACAGAGCAGAAGCAAAAAATAAAAACAATTTGGCATCCAACAGCTCCACATAGAACATCACCCGCGCAAAAATTAATCTTCATTAAAGGCCGGTATGCATAGTAGTATATAAGCTAATGCCTGTCGTTTTAGTTTAACTGTAACATCTATTCTTCAAATCAGTTAGTTAATCTAGTGTAACCAGTTCACATTGAGGTTAGGTAACATCCAAGAGTGTGCCTTTGCTCTTACAACAGCAGCAGTAGCTACTATACTAAACTGGTTGAACACAAGAAAAAGCATTGCAGAGAGTAGAACAGTCTAAACAATTCAAATCGCTTCAAAACATTATTGACGAATAATGTGAAATGATGAAAATTACGTGGTTTAAAACCATCTTCAAAAACCAACAAAATTAGGCAAAAAAAAACAAGTTTCTTGGCAACAATTTCACCTTATAGAAGATCAAACGAACGACACAGAGGCAACTTTCTATCAAATACTGTTGTTTGACAAGCCGATTTAACCGATAAGGCTGGAAATATTCTAGATATATTTCTCTCGGGATCAATAAACCACTTGAAAACATCCCAAATACCTTTGAATTGATTTGACTTATTAGCATTGTTTCAATTGTTATCAGAAGTCAATGAGACGCTCAGTTGCACTGGCAGACATGTTCCTTCATTACTATAAACTGTAGTTAGTCTGTATTAATCCTGTATAAACTTTCTAGCTGCTGTAAATACTCACTGGAACATTTATTGTGAATCACTCTACGACTGAAAGTAGTCCCAAACAAACCCAATATCCACATGTATAATGTGTGTTAAAACCTGCAATGGCCAGATGTTTCTAGAAATCTTCACCAAAAAGTTGTTTTGTTTTCCTAAAGACTTAGTAGACTCAGTAGGAACCATTGGACTGCCTCACAAAAGTACGAAAGTCAGACCGCCTTGCTCTGTGTAAAAAAAATAATAAACAGAATACTGCCAGCCTTATCTTTAAGGGAGGAACTATGTAATTCTAAATATTTTCTTTGCAAAAGTGGAAGACGGATCTGGTAAATTTCAGCGTGGGATACTTTCCTAAACGGAGCTTTTCTATTTCCCAGACAGCATGAAGTGTCTACTCACAGGCTTAAGATACAAATACACGAACTGTGAAAGGAAATTATTTCTGTAGCTTGTCCTAAAGTGGCAGAAGATTATTAGGGCCATGGAGGAGAAAAAGAAATTACAGGAGGAAGCTTTTTTATTTTTACATTGCACATCGAGAATTAACTTGAAATACAATTGTGTTAATTAAGTGTTTTAATGACGTTGTGTTATTGTTTGAATTTTGATTGTGTCAAAAACTTTCCAACTTCAACGCAGTGTCGAACTGTTACACTTTTATTTTTTTTTACAACATAACTTTTTTCTCGGAGTGCATAAAAATATAATAATTTAAAAAAAATCAAGACTACTCCACTCGTTTTTTTCTCTCACTCCAGTGGTCCCTACAACTCTTCCATATAAAGTGGCCCTAACAATAACAATGGCAAAAAAGTGACCGTAGAATCAAACCAATCAAACACCGTGAACAGGTTAGTGCCGACATTACTAGACCAATAAAACCTCTAAAAACCTAAACCACGGGAAAACAAGGTGGTGATAGAAAACGAAAAAAAAGGAAAGGTAGTTAAAAGGGTTGAAGGCATTGATGATGAGGTCATTAAAGTGTGTGTGTGTGTGTGGGGGGGGGGGGGTTCAAAGTTCAGATTGTTTGAGCAGAGAAGCAGCACCTGTAGAGAAAAAAGGCATGAGCAGAGCGATTCTTGTTTGTCCCGTTAGAATGAATGGATTAATATTTATTCTTTTGTTTGTTAGCGTTCCTTACTGTTTTTGTTTTTATTTGTCCCCGAGACGGCAACATGTGGATGTCCCGAGTCTCAAGAAGAAGTCAACGTTTTTCTACTGCTGTTATGACAGACCAAAATGAATCTTTTAGTATGAAAAAGAGCCAGAGTCCAGTTTTCTGTTGCATTTCCTCAAAATCTTCCATTTTCAAATTGAATTTTTCTTGGAAGTTCATGGCAAGAGAGGCTGAAAGTTTGCATCCAACACTGGTTCAAGTGGCCACAGCTCCTTCTTTATTTAAATTTGATTTTTCCAAGTCAGCTGACGATTACCGCGTGAAACAAACTCAGTCTGTTTCACAGCTGCAGACCTGGGTCTAGAAGTATGTATATGCTTTAAGGTTTATCCCGGATAAGGTGCCAAATAGGAGGGGACGGGGGACGGGGGAGTTTTCCATAGAGATTGTCTGGCAGAAGGTCCAGAAAAATCGAAATATTCCATTTTATACAATGACTACCTGAACTATCTGGCCGCAGCTAATGCCACCAATCTGTTCTACTTGAGCACTTTAAAACAAATGCTATTACAGGTTTTTTCTTGGTTCCTAAAGATTCAGATTTGTTGTCCTTTAATGGTTTAATTTATACCAAAGGATACCAATAATGCCTTAATAATATTAGCTTTCGTCTTTGCACAACAAAAATCTGCATATCAGATAATAGCAGTGTAAAATCATAGAAAATATGTAGCACGGCTTTTTGAGGCCTTATACACATTTTTAGATTTGTGCAGGAACCCTAATTAGCGCTTCCCTAATAACAATAATAATATTAATATATGCACTTTTCTGTGTAACTCTTGGTAGCTTTTTCTACCCAGGTCTGCAGTGGATTGTCCCTTCGTCCGCACCTTATAGCTAAAACCTTGGCTGATAAAGTGCGACGCGTCCACTCAAACAGCCCGAGGCCAGCTGGCAGTGTGTGGGGGAGAACTTGGTAGTGAGCACCACGTCGCTGTGTGAGTATATGGAGCGGATCTCCCTCAGTACGCTAGTCTGTACGGGCATACAGTCTATCAGCTCCCCGCAGTTGTCGTCGAAGGCCAGGAGACGCACGCCGTAGCCGTAAGGGGAGCAGATGAGCCGGCCGTCGGGGCTGAAGCACAGCTCTTTGATGTATCCCCGGCCCACGTTAGCCTCCTCGATGTAGTGGGTCAGACGCAGGGAGCAGCGCGGCGACACCAGCGGGCGCGTGGCCGGAGCGCCCTCCTGGAATTCATACACACACGTCCACTGTGAGGAGAGAGAGGGGGAGAGGTGTTGGGTTAGACCACGTTTACATGCACAGCATATTCTGATTAAGGTCTATATTCCCGTTAAGACACTTTTCCAAATAACGTCCACTGCAGAGAAAGATGGAGGTGTAGGGTTAAATTTAGTATGTCCCATAAAAAGGCCCTGAAAATATCAATCATGTTGTCGCTGTCACTGGAAGAACACAGGTCTTTGGCCCAGGAACTGCAGTGACACCAACCAACAGTGTTATATCATTTTCCAGCAGTAGATAAAAACACAGACTAAATCAATAACTTCCGTTGAATCGATTCTCAACAGTTTTTCATATGTGAAAGTGTTTGGAATAGTTCATAACTTGGGAGTTAATTCTGCAGCTACATGCCCCTCACCTCCTGGTCGTCTGTGTTGCTGGAGCAGCGGATGAGCGCGGCCCAGCCTTTGGGATGGAGCTGCAGAGACGTGATGCAGTTCCCTCGGTCTCTGTCTCCGGGGATCTCTGGAGTGAGGACCTCCAGGCTGTTCCTGGGAGAAATCCCTGCAGAAAACACGTTAATGTTAGTGAAACAGTTTTTTTTTTGTTTGTTTTTTTTTTGCCTTTTCAAGCTTTATTTATTAGTACAAAGTTGAAATGGGAGACAGAGGGAGGGGGGATGACATGCAGTAAGGGTCCACAGGTTGGATTTGAACCCGCGACCACTGCAACGAGGCCTGAGCCAATACGGTATTGGCTCAGTATTTATCTTTATCACTTTAGCAAGAAGAAGTTTAACACTGTGTGAGCATCTCTGACCTTCTCTATGTGGGTGGATCTTGCTGGAGTCGTTTCCATGGCGAGGAGTTCCAGCCGACCTGGACGCTGACGTGCCTCCATCTATGGAATCACAACAGGGTCAAATATAATAAAACACAGGAAGGCATTTTACAGTTAATTAAGGCAAGAAAACTCTTGAGATTTTTGCCTAAATTGCTCCAAAATGTCCATTTCGGTCTTTCATTTCTGTTGCTGTCTGTGTATTTCTCTTATACAACCATCTTTAACGGCCATAATCTCAACATTGGTTATTTTTTGAATACTCCCAACTTCTAGAGCCCTTACATCAACTCTCCATAATCAAGCAAAGTTTCATGATGCCATCTATAAGTAAAAAATGCCTAACCCTATTCCTTATACAGAGATAGGCCAATCAGAGTGAAATAACTGCATTCAAATATGAGCATACAGTATCTCACAAAAGTGAGTACACCCCTCACATTTCTTCAAATATTTCATTATATCTTTCCATGGGACAACACTGAAGAAATGACACTTTGATATAATGTAAAGTAGTCAGTGTACAGCTTGTATAACAGTGTAAATTTACTGTCGCCTCAAAATAACTCGACACACAGCCATTAATGTCTAAACTGAAGGCAACAAAAGTGAGTACACCCCTAAGAAAAAATGTCCAAATTGGGCCCAAAGTGTCAATACTTTGTGTGGCCACCATTATTTTCCAGCACTACCTTAACCCTCTTGGGCATGTAGTTCACCAGAGCTTCACAGGTTCCCACTGGAATCCTCTTCCACCCATTCATGACGACATCACAGAGTTGGTCGATATTAGAGACCTTGCGCTCCTCCATCTCCCGTTTTAAGAAGCCCCAAAGATGCTCAATAGGGTTTATGGCTGGAGACATGCTTGGCCAGTCCATAACCTTTACCCTGAGCTTCTTTAGCAAGGCATTGGTCGTCTTGGAGGTGTGTTTGGGGTTGTTATCATGTTGCAATACTGCCCTGCGGCCCAGTTTAAGAAGGTTGAGTGCACGTTTTCAGCGTCATACCAAGAGGTTGGCTTTGGAAAATAGACGTATGAATACTGCCAGCATTGCTGCAGGTCTTGAAGGGGTTGGGGGTCAACCTGTCAATGCTCAGACCATACGCCGCACTCTGCATCATACTGGTCTGCATGGCTGTCGTCCCAGAAGGAAGCCTATTCTAAAGATGATGCAAAAGAAAGCCCACAAACAGTTTTCTGAAGACAAGCAGACTACGGACATGGATTACTGCAACCATGTCCTGTGGTCTGATGAGACCAAGATAAACTTATTTGGTTCAGATGGTGTCAAGTGTGTGTGGTGGCAACCACGTGAGGAGTACAAAGACAAGTGTGTCTTGCCTAGAGTCAAGCATGGTGGTTGGAGTGTCATGGTCTGGGGCTGCATGAGTGCTGCCAGCACTGGGGATCTACAGTTCATTGAATGCTAACATGTACTGTGACATACTGAAGCAGAACATGATCCCCTCCCTTCATAAACTGGGCCGCAGGGCAGTACTGCAACATGATAATGACCCCAAACACACCTCCAAGACGACCACTGCCTTGCTAAAGAAGCTCAGGGTAAAGGTTATGGACTGGCCAAGCATGTCCCCAGACCTAAACCCTA
Source organism: Hyperoplus lanceolatus (assembly GCA_026929865.2). Taxonomy (NCBI): domain Eukaryota; kingdom Metazoa; phylum Chordata; class Actinopteri; order Uranoscopiformes; family Ammodytidae; genus Hyperoplus; species Hyperoplus lanceolatus. Next base: position 26,042,790 of record CM049408.1, on the reverse strand, counting down.
TTGAGCATTTTTGGGGCTTCTTAAAACAGGAGATGGAGGAGCGCAAGGTCTCCAGTATCCACCAGCTCCGTGATGTTGTCATGAATGAGTGGAAGAGGATTCCAGTGGCAACCTGTGAAGCTCTGGTGAACTCCATGCCCATGAGGGTTAAGGTAGTGCTGGAAAATAATGGTGGCCACACAAAATATTGACACTTTGGGCCCAATTTGGACATTTTAACTCAGGGGTGTACTCACTTTTGTAACCGGCAGTTTAGACATTAATGGCTGTGTGTCGAGTTATTTTGAGGGGACAGTAAATTTACACTGTTATATAAGCTGTACACATGCTACTTTACATTGTATCAAAGTGTCATTTATTCAGTGTTGTCCCATGAAAAGATATAATGAAATATTTGAAGAAATGTGAGGGGTGTACTCACTTTTGTGAGATACTGTATGTGGCTTTCTTTGTCTTTTATCTGATGAAAATTAATTTAAAAAAAAAAATGTTTTAAAAGGTGAAAAAAATATGAGCATTGTTTTTCTACATCCAGACAGACAGGGCTCTTACCTGAGGTGAGGGATGTCCGTCTTGCCCGCAGCATGCGGTAGCTGCCCACCTCCAGGGACTGAGTGAGGTCCAGGTCATGGAGGATGAGCAGGTAGCCTGAGGAGGTGGAGATCAGCATCTTGGAGCAGTCGGGCGTCAGACGCATCCGCATCAGGTAGCGCGTGTGGAAGAACTTTTTGTGCGGGCAGCCGTCCTCTGTGAATCTGTAAGGGGGGAAGGACAGTGACAGGAGGCTCACAACAGGCAAACATTTGATTGAAAAGAAATGTTCATAAATATTAAAAAACTTTTTTCTACTGTCTAGACCGTTTGACAGGACTGTGTGGGCGTGGCCATAGCAAATGGTCTTCAAGGAAACAGTCTATTGTTTTTATAGAATTTTCGGACAGAGAACTGTCGTGATTGGTTCAAAATACATATTGCGTAATAAGAACCAGAGCATAGCACGCCTCATCTCATCACCTAATCTCATCTAAAAATAACACGTGCTGGGAACATAAAGATACATTCACCTTAAAAATATTCATATTTTTCCTAACATTTACAATATACAGAGAACATATTTATTCTCACACACACACAAACCTGTTTGTGTCCCACGTGATGACGTTGCCGTCAAAGCCAGACGTTACTAGGAGACGTGTGTTGGTGTCGTACTCGATGTTCTTGACCCAGCTGGCGTGGCCGTGCAGTGAGCAAACCTTGGAGTTCAGCTTCCGTAAATCCCACAATGCAATGGTGGTGTCGTCAGAGCAGGTGGCAAACAAACGATTGTCCAAAAACCTGCAGGGAAACAGAAAATCAGCAGGGGAAACTTGTTATTTGTTATTCTCTGCAGAGATGGATCTACATGGCAGCTTTTTCCTTTTAATAGTTTTTGTTAATACTTGTTTTTTTTTTATTGCTATTCCACTACAGCAATATCACATATACACAAATTAAAGCATATAATAAAATAAAAGCAGGAATACAAAACTAAATGTATACTTATATTATATTGTAAAAATTATAAAAAATATAATTAAATACATGAAAATATATGGATTGTCCCATTTCCTCCTGTGACCAATTTAGTGGCCCATTCTTTTAGCTTGGGGTGACATCATGTAAACATTCGTCCAAACCCACCTTATGTTGTTGACACAGTCCTCGTGGGCCTCCGTCAGGGTCTTGATGTGTCTGGAGGAGATGGGATCAAACAGAAGGACCTCAGTCTGCTCACAGGCCACAGTCAGCACCGACCTGAAACACAAATCAGACCAAATCATATGAGAGGGGGAAGGAACCAATTACATTCTGTTTGGACATGTTAAATAACAAACCTGGCACAATTACGGTAAGTTATAATATCCCCCATCAGATTCAGGACGAGAAATTAGAGTACATGTATAGAGTTGAATGCATGAATGATAAATGATAAATTTATCATATAATAAATAAATAGTCTATTGGAAAAAGCAGTTTAACAAACAAACTGATATTTGATTACATTATAGTTTAAATGATTAAAACTCCACTACCTCCCCGAGTGTAATGCAAAAGCAGTATAAGCAATGTTGTAATACTGTGATAAAGGATAATTAAATCTGTGCCTGGTGGTCCCATCTAAATGTAGTTAGTTTACTCATTTTGGCTCCGAGGTGTAGGGGTGCAAAGCAGGGCAGGTTTAACAGAAGCACTTTCACTCTGCAGTAAAGGGCCAAGTGAGTTTTGAGCGACTGTCACATGAGCCCACCTAACAAAATGTGACCCAGAATGGATGGGGCTTGACCTGGTTGGCTGCAGTATTTACTTCTTAGTTTCATCTGCTGTTGCTACTTGCTCACAGTGCCGAGGCTTAACACCCTGGGCTGCAGGCTTTCCCAAGTGCAAGTTCTTTATTATCACATGCACAACAATGTCAGGGAAGTGTGGTCATAACATGCAACAAAAGTTGCCTCCAACAATACACCCTCTATGAGAATACAGCCTGAGAAAAATGCTAAAAAGACGGCGTCAAATTTCTTTAAAAAGTGGATGGAAATGTTCTTAATGACAACATTTTTAATAGGAATTTGGGAGAAATGTCAAAGGTCTACAGATCGAAACAAATGTGTTTATTTTACTCAAACACATATAGTGAAATCAGAGACACTGATCATTTGAAGTCAGTCTGAAAGTGACTGCATACTTTGGGAAACCATAAGGATAATGACGTTTTTAGGACAATGATTAGGTTATGTAAAGAAGTTTTGTTTTGAGTTTGCTTTCAAAAGAACTGCTGATGTAGCTTCACAGATTTGTATGGGAAGCAGTGAGGGTGAATTTGATGAAGCAACTCGGGCACTTTCTAGGCAATTTAGTGCATTAGCATTTAATTCCATGGACGTGGGAAGTGACCCCTGTAAACAATAGTGAAAGGCCTTAAATGTAGACGGTGATATCAATATGTTGATGATGATGGTCTTACCCGTCCGGTGAATACTCCAGATTGAACACAGCTCCGTGTGTCTGCGTGCTGAGGTTGACAGACTCCACAGCGGGGTTCATAGAGCAGTACAGACTGGTCATGTTCCTGAAGTTATCCCTAGCAGGGTCCACAAACACCCCGCGTCTTATCTTCCTATCCTGTATCCAGTTAAACAAGCTATTCCCCATGATACAGGAGCCCCCGCTAGTGTCTGTCTGTGGCGCGGTTGTCGGTTCACAGGAGGCAGGCTCTCGCTCATCTGCAGCCGGGGACCTCGGACTCTGCCCCGGCCGAACACCAGTGCTTCTAGCCGGTGTAGGCGACCCACGCGAAGGTATGTCATCTTCCACATCCGATGAGTCGTCGATATCAGCGTCCTCTTCTTTGTCGGAGACGCTGTTTTGGGGCCTGTCCTGCGCCTGCGACTCTTTGGCGTCCTCGCTGTCGCTCTGGTGCTCCGAACTCATTGTAGCGACCGCGCAGTCCGCCTTTGAGTGTCTGCCAAGCGGCGTGAAAAGTTACAGAGCCCCGGTAGCCTTCCGAGCAACAAACCGAGTCTCCCTCCCATTCATAAAGACGCCATGGTGGAGGGTTTTGAGCTGCATTGTTTGTTGCGTTCGTTAGGGGGAATTATATTTTGTTGTCAGGACTTGGCAGCGCCTTATCGCCGCGAGTCAAACTCCACGCGGTTAGATAGCACGCGAGCGGAAGAGAGCACGTTTAGCCTTCAAAATAAACGCGTGAATAAAAATATTTGTGATTAATTTGTCCAAGTTCCAAGAGATTCAAGATAGTCATATGAACACCAATTACAGCAGAAGTCGTTGGCAAAACTGGTATGAAAATGTATAAAAAGGAACATACAAGTGAAGACTTAGATAAACACACACATTACAAAGACAATTTAAAATAGCCTAGAAATAAGTTGTTCATTCAATTGCATTTAACACGCTATAGGCTTACACTCTTGATCCCAATCTTTTAAAATTGTATTGCACCCTTGTTCTATGTTTGTGTTGATTTAGGTCTGAGATTCTTTCTTCAATTGTGTGTTTCTCTTCATACATTTGTTTTTTTCTTTTCTTTATTATGTTGCATTGTTGAAGGGAGGCTGAGACTCAATCATTTATGTGGCCAACAATGACCAATAAACAATCTTTGAATCTTGAAAGATTTTAAGCTAAAGCAACCAATCGGATGTTCTGTGTTTTCATTCTCGGTAACTTGACCCTTTTCCCCCCCTCACCAAAACAAATGTAAAATATTAAGAAATGACGAAGTTCCGCTTCCGTATCAACTGTTAGACGCATGCGTAGGTTTGTTGCTGCCATCTGCTGGATACAGTAAGTTGTACGTTTTGTTTCTTTTCTTTTCTTTTTCTTTGTGTGTATGTACTACATTACCTTATCTATGATGAAGAGAAATACATGTCATGTTAATTATTTGAGAAAGTTAGAGTCTGTTGGGCAAATACCACGGTTATAAACCATTTGGAATTGAGATTCTACACATATAACTACACATGTATCCCCTTTAAATTGTTTAGTCTAAATCCCCAATAAAGGGGTCCTGAGGCCCAAATAAGCTTCTGTGCCCCTGTTCACACACACATTTATTCCACTCTGTGCAATATAAACAGTTTTAATTTTTTTTAAACAAGAAACTTTAGCTGGCCCAAGGTCTTCTAAGTGTTATCACATAAACACAAATTAATTCAGGAATATGAAGCTCAGAAGCACAAAACTGAAATTCTTGAAACAGGAATGTTACATCGGGATACTCTTCAATACAGGGCCTCAAGATCAGCTGATAATGCAGGTCCAAGGTTAAGTTATTATCATGTCTCTTTCTGTCTCTTTCTAGAGATGCATACTTCCTCTTGACACACAGGTAGTGATCCATCATTGCCTTCAGGGAAAAATAGCAAAAGTCTTATGCAATTTGATGCCATATATTTGATTTGTGTGGGTATATTGTTAAGACTTTTAACAATATAGACTCTTAACTACTGACTTAATTGATAAGGAAATTGAACATGTGAGATGCTCCCTCTGCTGAAAATATATTTTTCTGTAAAGCAAAAGGATTACTTTCCTGGATTACAAAGTTTTTATATACATTTGATAATAAATCTACCATCAAAATCATACCAACATATCAATGTTGTTAGATTGTTCTTGGTCTTGATCACATATGTATTGTATAAGCACAGGGGTCGGATGATGATGTCATTTTCTCCTGGCACCATTCCATTACAAAATAACAAACACCTGTACTGTTATATTCAAATGAGGGTTGACATGCCGGGACAGTACAACTATAGGGTGAACCACCAGTTGTTGTACAAATGGCACGCAGCCTGGATAGTTGATGTGATAAAGAGCATACTGACTAAATTCTTATAATATATGTCAAATGCTCTCTCTGCTGAAAAAAATAATTTTAGGAAACCTTGTTGATGTTATGTAATATGTTTGGGATTCAATAAAGAAAGTTGAGTTAATAAAAAAAAATGGTTTTATTTTTTCCCCTTTTTTTTAAAATGGGCCTTTAGTTCCATATTAAAGTTGTTTTTTAAATCTTAATTGCAGTGCACTTAAAGCAAATAATTCCCGGATTACAAAACTTTGTATTTACATACTTTTGATAATAAACCATCTACCATCTAAATCATAGGGACATATCAATGTTGTTAGATTGTTCTTGGTCTTGATCACATATGCGTTGTATAAGCACAAGGGTCGGAATTCAATAAAGAAAATTGAGTTAATAAATTATTATTATTATTATTACAGGTATATCCCATTGAGATCGAAGACACTTTTGCAAGAGAGACCTGTTTTCCTTTCCCACGTTACCATTCACACACACATTCATACACCGATAGCAGGCTAACTATCGACATTCACACCAGGGAAGGTGGGTGAAGAGTCTTGCCCAAGGACACAACAACTATGACACAGGTGGCAGGGTGGGGATCGAACCTCCAACCCTTTGATCATCGGCCGACCCGCTCTACCAACTGAGCCACAGTCGCCCCAAAAGTTGTTTTTAAATCTTAATTGCAGTGCACTTAAAGCAAATAATTCCCGGATTACAAAACTTTGTATTTACATACTTTTGATAATAAACCATCTACCATCTAAATCATAGGGACATATCAATGTTGTTAGATTGTTCTTGGTCTTGATCACATATGCGTTGTATAAGCACAAGGGTCGGAATGGATGCTGATGTCATTTTCTCCTGGAACCATTCCATTACAAAATGACAAACACCTGTACTGTTATATTCAAATGAGGGTTGACATGCCGAGACAGTAGATATAATAGGATGAACCAACAGTTGCTTCACAAATGGCACGCAGCTTGGATAGTTTATGTGTTATAGAGTATACTGACTAAATTATTATAATATATGTTAAATGCTCTCTCTGCTGAAAAAAGTCCTTTGAGGAAACCTTGTTGATGTCATGTAACAGGGCTGTACAGTGCGACAGTTTTGATCGCATTTGCTACTGAAATTGATCACGTGCGATGATGAATACAAGTCCATTCGCACTTGTGCGACAGGCTGCTAATGAGGAGAGGCTGTCTTTGAAACACAGAGGAGCGCTGCACAACACTGCTTAGAGTGCTCTACATTAACACTCCAAATGGGGGTAAATGTAGACTTAGGCAAGTAAGTTATTGAGTCCACCCTCCACTTTGGCTGGTGAAAGATGTGTGTCCTGGGATCTGTGCTCGTGCAGCGATTCTAGGTATAAAAACCTTACCAAATGGTAATATCCGTAAGGAGACGGCACATTACCGCAGTTAAGTTAGCGTGTGTACAAATAGAACATTTCCTGTGCGCCTTCACATTAAAAGCCTGTTACTAGCCAAACGTGAGTTGACTTTTATTTTGAAGCCGGTAAGAACAGGAAGTTAGCGCTTTTTTCTAGCTTGAAATAAGCCACTGAAAATCTACTCCCAACACATTCACAACAACCTATTTAATTTATCCTAAATTGTACCAATATGTATACTTATTTATTTAATAGGCTATGTTCAATGTTTTAAAGTTTGGTTTTAATTAACAGAAGGACATTATAATAATAATAATTCTGAATCAACAAAAAATTGCAATTGGCAGGTTAGATTCTTTTGTCTAAATTGCAATCAGTGCACCCCTATTAATTTTTCCATAATTATTACTGCACACTCTAGGATATAATATTAATTGAGAATCTCAAATGAGACCAAGATAACATGCTCAAAGGTAATTAGAGCAAAATGCAAGGGTTAAGGTTATGCAAGTTTTCGATCATACTTTGTGTGCTACCAAATTTATTTTTGTGCTACTGAATTTTTTTGCTTGCTAGCACCAGTGCTACCACCTAAAAAAATAAGCGTACAGCCCTGTGTAATATGTTTGGGATCCAATAAAGAAAATTAAGTTGATCAAAAAAATTATTTTTATTTTTCTCCTTTTTTTTTGTAGGCCTAGCTCCAGATTAAAGTTGTTTTTAAATCTTAATTGCAGATTGTTCTTGGTCTTGATCACATACAGGCCCGGTTCTACAGTTAGATTTGGGTGGGCCTGTAGAAATTTTGGGTGGGCACACCGGGCAGAGAGGCCGAAGATGCGAGGGCGCGTAGGGCGGGCGAGCCGAAATTTTTAGCCCTTGTAAGATCTCTGCGTCTGCTTTTTGGCACATTTACTGTGAATTGTGTAGAACACAATATGCAAATTAACTTTGAGTGTTGCTGTGTGGGAGATTTGACTCTTGCATGTTTTTTTCCCCAAATGTTTATGAATAACATATAATATACATTATATACAACATAATGTATCTTTTTTTTAAATTGTAGGCAGCCTGAGCTGATTGAAGAGAAAGCTTTGGGACTGGGCAACCTGGATGGTGGTAGTCCAGAGCTATATAGTATACACACTACTTTCCACTATTGCCTCTGATGTCCAGCTGGGTGAAAATAGTAGCCAGCCGAGGTCACGACCCTGCTAGGGGGGTACGGGGGTAGGCCCTTCCCCACTGGAGATTGATTTTTTTTACCTTTTTAAAGTGAAATGCATGAATCTGGTGCACTTTGAGAGGAAAATTAAGAGGCTAAATCTGAGGAATTTTGTGTGAACAAATAATTTGGAGACACTGGGTCGGATGAATTAGAAGCTATTGAAGAAAGACACATGGATTTTCCATAGAAATATAAATTAGAAATAAAATATTATGCAGGGTCCTCTGGGTTGGGCTTGGAGCTCTTTTTCTTTTACGGGACATATTTTTCTGTAATATAATGAATTAATTTAAATGCAGTGAGAGGAACGAAGCAGAATAACTCTGTTGTCCAGTTATCTTTTTTTCCCACAGACGAGGCTGAAATAGGCTATAGACTATAGGCCTACTCAGTGCATGGGCAACTGAGGGCAGCCCCATTTTCAAATATTTTTAAATAAACTCAATACACACTGTGCATGCCATGGACTTGAACGTGACGTGATTAGTTAACCTCGGATTACCTCCCAGATGAACTGATTCAATTATTAAGATATTAACTATCTACCAAAACATTGTATTCCTTTTATTGTATGATAATTTACATTCACATAATATGATGTTGATATCAAACACACAAACTAAAAAAAAATTGGGGGGGGGGGGCCCTGGCAGTCGGGACCCTAAGCAACCGCTCATTTCGCTTATGCCTCGGGCCGGCGCTGCTGACCAGTGACCACTGTAAGCGGGTGGGTAACTTGGAGGCAGGCTGTCCTGCCCACCCAATAATACAATTAGAACCAATGCATGGTAATGGTATATTCTTTAGTATTAATTAATTGTCTGAATTTTATTTGACATTTTCTTGTACAGCGAATGAACAGGTCCATCCGATAGTGGGTCTGGACTTCCACCTAAAAAAAAAAAAAAAAAAAAAAATTTTTTTTTTGATTGGGTGGGCACAGCTCACATTTGGGTGGGCACGGCCCACCCTGGCCCCTGGCTACCGCCGGCCCTGATCACATATGCAAGATGCAATTTTCTCCTGGCACCATTCCATTACAAAATGACATACACCTGTATTGTTATATTCAAATGAGGGTTGACATGCCGGGACAGTAGATCTATAGGATGAACCACCAGTTGTTGCACAAATGGCACGCAGCCTAGAGGCGCTTTTACATGTACATTATGTGAGACAAAATTATAGTTATGTGGTACGTCTGTTGACATTTGCATTCCTCTACACCTTTGCAGTGTGTCTGCGTATTTCTTTGCCAATTTGCACTGAGAATGTATTCTTTTTTGAGGGGGGAGGGGTATCTCGGCTTTATTAGACCGATTTGGAGAGAGAGATGAAATGGGGCAGATAAGGAAGTGACTTGCAGAGAGCTCAAGACCTTGGAGACCTCCGACACTAACACCATATGAGAAATGTATTTATATTTTTTTTAATTCAATTTGACGGCGGGGGAGAAGACCAATGTTCTAGGCGGAGAATAAGATATATAGGCCTATAGGATAAATCCAATTAACTTTACCGCCATTCCGAATGTTTTGTTTTTTTAATTGCTGCTTATCGGCCCAATGTGAGACAGAGCTGGCGACAAGGTGCGTGTTTTCTGATCACTAGTTGGAGACGCTTGTCCACATAAAGTAGCCTATTTGCGCACGCGTAACAGGGGTAGCCACGTGCATGCAAGTTCACTTACCCTATCCTCTCTGGCTCATACATAAAGGGGAGCAAACAGTTGAATTCGTTCGGGGGCAGACGGCAAGTATGCGGGATGCTGCGCTCCATCCAAGCAGAGCCGCTTGGGCAGTTTTACGCGCGAGTCTCCCTGAGTTTATTGTCCTGGTCGTGTCAGTGATGATGGGGCTCGTCCCGGTCCAACCAGCATCTGCTCATCCTCAGTGTCTGGACTTCGAGCCTCCGTTCAAACCGCCGTGGCACCTGGAGTTCTGCACTCAATACGAAGACTTTGGCTGCTGCGACCAGAAAACGGACAACGTGATCGCGGAGAGATACTGGGACATTATTGACCAGTTGGAAGTGACCAGTTATGAACTGTGCGCGGACATGTTGAAGGAAATAATGTGTCAGGTAAATCTATTTTATATTCTCCAAAGGTTTGGGTTGAATAGATGCTGCTGTAATGAGGGTATACAAAGTAAATTCACACAATTAAAAATTGTCCATGGTGATGATACATCACTGTTTATGTTTACTGCAATGTGAAAGTATTTTCATTTTATTTATAGGCTAAGGCACTTTTTAAAACGTGTTTTCAACTCTGCAGAAAGATATATAAAGATTTGAAAGATGAAAACACTTAATATAGAAGGTGTAGGAGGTAGGTGAAGGAGATACAAAACCTTGACATTAGACTAAAAAGGCTATGACATATTTACATATAAAACAGCATGCATAGGAGAAGCCAGGTAGTTTTCTAAACCTTCCTACCATTGTTAACTTTGATCTAATGTCAGTTTTGGGATGGTCATGTCAGTTTGAGGAATCCTGAGACAATGGGCCCCTGGGCACAGACATGTAAGAGGCCCCCACCCCCTTCCATGTTAGAGCAGGAGCCCCAGAATCAAATACCTACTTTTGGTCATTGTGATTCATGGTTGTTTTGTGTGTTGTATTTGTGGTTGGTGTGAATCTTTTTAGTGTTTGTTTCCCCTCTGTCATCTCACATTGTTTTGCATCTGTGTTGGGTCAATCTTTTGTGTTTTGACAACAATAAATGTTACCAGTAACTTCTTACGCTGGAGTGCCCCTGTAACTTTAACTTCCTGCTTTACCAGAGCCCTCAAATATCCCTTATGATCCCTGTGTCTTGTGTTTTTTTGCCCTATCCAGGAGTGCTCTCCATATGCGGCCCACCTGTATGACGCTGAGGACCCGTACACACCTGTCAGAGAGCTACCTGGCCTTTGCTTCGGCTACTGCTCCGAGTTCCACACTAAATGTGGCCACGTGGTCAAATATTTAACAGAGAATAAACTGCTACGCGACACTTCTGAACGAGATGTTACAACCTTTTGCAGTATTGTTGACTTGTCCGACCAGGATTACTGCTACCCCAACGTTTTAAAGAGCTCCGACCTCAACAAGTAATTTTTACTCCTGCCATCAACTATTCACTTTGCTGCATATGAAAGTAGCTAAAAGGAACTTTTAGTTTGTGTAAATTCTAGCGGCCCCTTTGAACAAAAACGGTAGTGTTTTTTTACGACGCCGGCTGTTGTTCCTGGGTGAACGTTAGAGGACAAAGGCATTAAAAATATATATATAAAATAAGCATTCTTTGAACCGACAATCTCCATTACAGTTACATGTAATATGTGATCCTCAGAGGAAAAATTAGACTGTTTAAGATATATTTAAAAGTTCCTTGTAGCACCTTTAAATGCTATATTTTAATAATTTATATGTGTTTGTTTATTGCTTTTTTATCCCACTTTTTTATCATTGTGGCTTTATGTCTGAAAGCACCACTAAGCTAATTTCATTGTATTCCTATGCAATGACAATAAAGGCTTTCTTATTCTGCACAGTAACCTGGGGCAGGTGGCCGAGGACCCCGCCGGGTGTCTCCAGCTCTGCCTGACTGAAGTGGCAAACAATCTCAGGAACCCTGTGTTGATGCTGCACAGCGCTGATGAAACACATCGCATGTTCATCGCAGAGCAGGTGTGTATATGTTGGATTGTTAAAACTATACTATTATAGCTATAGTGCGTAACTTCTTTCGCCCCCTTGAGGAATTCTGAGTAATTACACTGTCGACTCATCTACATGTGGTAAGCCCTCTGTGATCGCGCATGGATTTTATACCTTCTGCTGTAGGCCTTCATCCAGTTGGTTTCTTAGCATTTGAATCAACAACTGAAACATTTCTTACGCTCTTCTTGGGATATTTTTGAGCTCATGGGTCAGTGTCAGGAGGGAGATACCAGTTTATAATCACTGCCACACTAAGTCTTACACAGAGTTTTGTGGAGCTGATAGGCTTAATCAACTTAATTTGTGTCAACTCGTTATGCAATGGCTTGAATGTAACCAACATCATTTACATGAAAAAGGTACGCACTATAGCTTTAAATTAAATGTTAAAAGGTTAGGCATAATAAGCCTTGGGTTCAGCCTACACCTTTTTGGCCAATGTTCTATTGATCTACCTGATGAATGCACTCTGTAACTGTTATCATGGACATGAATAAATAAAAATCTACTCACTCACTCACTCACTCACTCACTCACTCACTCACTCACTCACTCACTCAATCAGGTGGGCTTTGTGTGGGTTTACCTGCGTGATGGCAGCCGGCTGGAGCAGCCCTTCCTGGACATGAGCGGGGAGGTGATTACTACACCCTGGTTTGGGGATGAGAGGGGCTTCCTGGGTATGGCCTTCCACCCAAAGTATCGGGACAATGGATTCTTCTACATCTATTACTCCATCCAGGTAGACAGTAAACTGGAGAAGGTCCGGGTCAGTGAGATGAAGGTGTCGGCCCACGATATGAACATGGCGGATGCTTATTCGGAGAGGTACGAAGAGGGAACTTTTCTTTGGTTCTTTTTATAGCGACAAAGTTTGGTTGATGATGTTAAGGTTTGCTTTTATTTAATGAAAGAAAAGGTAAAAGCACGTATTCCCAAATTGGGTGTAGTGCCTGAACGTTAATTTCTTACAATCTGTTTTAGTCCCTCTATCCATAATCAATACTCTTTGTTAAAGTGCCTGGCTGCCATGTAGCAACTTGGTCACAGGGAGCATATTTCCAAAAATGATTTCAACAGAGAAGCCTAAGAGAATTCACATTATTTTCTTTGTAGCTGAAGAAAGTTTAATCTACAAAAAAACAAAAAAAAAAACAAGAATAGTAGATGTGATTGTATTGACCTGCAGTATTCTTACACTCTTAACAGGGTCATTCTAGAGATCGAGGAGCCGGCAGCAAACCACAACGGAGGCCAGCTGTTGTTCGGTCTCGATGGATATCTGTACGTCTTCACTGGAGATGGTGGAAAAGCTGGAGATCCATTTGGAAAGTACGGCAATGCACAAAACAGGTACGGTAATAGAGGTTGCCTTCAACTTCTTATCCATTGCTTAAAGTGATTGTGAACTATCTATTAAACCATAACCTATAGCCAGGCCTGCCCACACAAATGGCTGGGCCCCTGAAAACCTCCAGTCAATGGGCCCCCCTTACCCATTACTCCTATCAACAATGTGTGTGAGTGCGCTCATCCCTCAATAAACACATACATGTATTTGTAGAGAGACTAACTCTCTTATCAACCAGGGACTTGCAGGGACAGTTGGGGAGCAAGGGCTCATTATTATCTTTAAATAGTAGCACATTTCTGACTTAGCCCAGCATACCTACCAATTTATTTTGATTCCCTTACACTCACACAATTGTTTAACAGATCAACAGATCTCTACAAAATAATCAAGAGACATTGTTCTTCTTTAGTATTCATTAAAGCAAACAGTTTTTTTTCACAGTTTGCATGTTTTCTATGCTACTAGTTTCTGGTAAGATACATTTACACTAATTTACTGCACCAAATATTGCACTTTTTTGTATTTCTGCACATGACATTAAATCATTTGAAATCTGTTGGTGGTATTGTTGAAATAAATAACACTTAAAAAACAACATCAACAACAAATTCTTCACACACAAATGAAAAAAAGGCGGTTCTCTACATGAATAACCAAACCAACCTATCCTCAAAACTATAAAGTTGGCCTATGTTTGGTTGCAACATTTAGGCTTAGTTCATTCTCCTCTCATCACTGCAAAAGCACTGAAATCATTACAAAAAAAGTTTGAACTCAAATCTGTTCCTTCAATTATTTCCAACTTCTTTGTGCCTTGTGTCTTTCTTTGCATTAAGAACCTTTTTTTAGGTCTATTTCAATTTTAAATCTTTAGAAACAATACAGAAAGCAGGACCTTGGTGGTTATGGCAATAAGTAAAACAGGATGATGCTGCTCGTCAGCTTCATTGTGGTATGACCCGTCTGGTTGGTCAATTGGCCAGGTTTCTGAAAAACTGGTCAGACTTGGCTGGTCGTGTCAACCTGAAGACTTATGTCAAAGCCTTTAGAAGGTATAGTCCCCAAAGGGAAATTCTTTTTCACAAAAATTTACGTTATGTGGAGAAAGAATTTAAACCTGTTTGTAGACTCAGGAAAATTACAGAGTAACTAGCCTGTTCTGTTTATAAGAATGTAGAAGAACTACAAAAGGTACCCAACCTGTTTTTTCAAATACTTTTCACAACGACACCCAGACACAAGTAGCAGGTAGGCCTACATGTGTTTTCCGTGAGCAGGACAGACTCAGGAAATATAATCCAGCCAAAACTGTTTAATATCAAAACCCAATCTTGTCACCATTTGGCACACAAAGGGTTTATAGGATGGATTATGTTTGAAACAGTTACACTCCGCTGTGCTCAATCTGAAACATTTTGAACATGTCTGCTTTTCTACTGCTTTTTAAATGGCTGTAAGCGGAGCAACGGCTCTGTGTAAACACCCAACTTTGAATAGATATTGACATAAATATCTAAAAATCTAAAAATAAAGTTTAGCTTAGTTAGGTTCTTGGCTTCCAAAGACCATGGGCCCCCCAAGTGGCTGGGCCCTAGAAAGCCTTCCCACGTTCTACCCCTTATGGGCGGCCCTGCCTATAGCTACTACAACCAAAGAAGTCCCAAACTTTTATCTGTTTCAATCATTTTCCTATTTCTTTAAGATATTATAGGCCTGTACCTTATTTACCTATTATCTTAAGCCAAGTTTTTCATCTACTTACCATTGCTTTAAACCAGCTATTACAACCATTTATCCACAATTTCAGCAACGTTTTCAACCATTTGTTTATTGCTTTGAGCCAACTAACATTTTTATCAATTATAGCTATGGCTTTCCACCACCCACCCACCCACTTACTACAGATGTTATTACATTAATTTGTAAGCACTGCTGCAGCGGTAATGCTAAATATAACTTTTTTTCCCCCCCAACCAGGAGTGCTCTGTTGGGAAAAGTCCTCCGCATTGATGTAGACAGTAGTGACTCTAGTGGGAAGCAGTACAGGATCCCCCTTGATAACCCATTCATCGGTGACCCAGATGCCCGACCAGAGGTGTACGCATACGGGGTCCGAAACATGTGGCGCTGCTCAGTGGACCGCGGAGACCTGGTCAGTCGCTACGGCAGGGGAAGGATATTCTGTGGAGACGTGGGTCAAAACCGCTACGAGGAAATCGACATTATTGTGAAGGGAGGAAACTACGGATGGAGAGCCAAAGAGGGCTTCGAGTGCTTTGATTTCAAACAGTGCCACAACTCTTCATTGAGTGAGTATTCTCTCTTTGTATGAAACTTAAAAGGTTGAGTCAGCGATTCTGAAGAATGCTTGTTGTCAAAATCTCTTGTTGTAAAAAAATCAGTGAATATCTCCTCACGATCCGCTAATTGTATGTAAAATCTAGTGTTAATACACAGCCTAGGCTCTGTAAACGGGCATGTTGCTAGCTACGATGGCCACCTTTTATATACATTCCCTTTGTTGACATACCAGTTTACAGAGCCTAGGTTGTGTATTAACACCAGATATTTTTTCAGTGCACACACAGTACGTAAAGGTATCGGGAGGAGATACTCACTGATTTTGATAGAAAGTTAATTTGACAACAAATATTCTCCATAATCTCTGACTACGCCTTTAAGCTATTTTCTGTCTCATTGACACTTCCACCAACTGTTATTGGCACCATAATGCTCAATGTTTTCAAAATCTAATTTTTGATGCTTCAGATTTGTTTTTCGTTTGTTAAATTGAGTAAATCTTTTCTCTGCCACCACAGATGACATCCTGCCTATATTTGCATACAGCCATCATGTTGGGAAGTCTGTGACGGGCGGATACGTGTACAGAGGATGTGAATCACCCAATCTGAACGGCCTGTACATTTTCGGAGACTTCATGAGTGGGTAAGATTATGTCGATTTGAGTCAAAAATGTACTCCAACTGTTGGGGTACGAATCTTGAATCCTTCTGAGCTTCTCAGGAGTCAAGATAAAGCACATTTTGTTTAGTTAGCTAGCTTAGTTAATTTCATAATAGTTGACCTAAGGGATGCAGTATTAGTCTCTTTGCCTTGGTTTTAATGGAGATATCTCGATTCATATAAGTCTTTTTCCAGTGGCATTTGCTAGAATAACATTGAGATAACGCCCTGTTAATTCCTGTCTTGAATGTGTTGAACCCATTTTGTTTGGTCCTAACAATGTGTTTGATGATATGAATCTCACAGTCGAATCATGGCGTTAGAGGAAGATAGGACGACAGGGAGCTGGAAGGAGCGGAGCGTCTGTATGGGCAACAGAAAGACTTGCTCCTTCCCTGGGCTCATCAACCATCACCACAAGTTCATCATCTCGTTTGCTGAAGATGAAGCAGGTAACTTCCACTAAAAGTCTGTCACACATTTCAGTTTATTTTGTTATTAACCATCTTAACTCATGAGCTGTCTCTGTTTTTTGGTTTCTCTTAGGAGAGCTGTATTTTTTGGCCACTGCTTACCCAAGCACCATGTCTCCTTATGGAACTGTTTTCAAATTCATGGATCCATCCAGGTATAGTAACATACTCAGCGTGCATTAAGCACACACAATCTGCATTTACATTTGTATCATGTGTTAGCCATTTCCTAACACAACATTACCCGCTTTGAATTTAAAAAAAAACAATTCTTGCAGGAGAGCTCCTCCAGGGAAGTGTAAGCAGAAGCCGCTGCCCGTCAAAGTCAGGGGGAAAAAGATTCCTTTTGTGCCCAGGGAACGTGAGTTATCTCAGTTGACATTTCGCATTTTTATCAATTCATCTTCATATAATAACTTCAGGACTCATTGTTATGTTGTGTGCATTCCTGACTTAAAACTAAAGCCTCTTAAACGGTACATTAACTGAAATATGTCAAGGATTTGGGTTCAGTCAAGGTGAACTAAATCCAAACAATGTTTACAGAACATATTTTCAGTCAATTAAAATGATGTTAGATGTTAGTGTGTAAGGTGACATCTGTTCTGGCAAAGCAACACTCAGTGTTTTCTGTTTATTACGCTTGTTATGAGCAAAACCTGCTGTTTTTACTTCCCCATTGCATGTCTACCTATATGATGTTAAACCATTCAAATAACTAACATCTGTGCCATTTCAGTAACTGTGCTGGACATGAACGAAAAACCTACCAGACCTCCTCTGAGAAAATTCAAGCTCACCACCACCAAACGGCCAGTGACTATCAGCCAGGTCACAACTACAACGTCTGCTGCCACGACGACTATGAACAGCACCACTGTAAAGCCGGAACAGATATCCCCTTATAAGGAAGCGAGGAAGAGAAATAAGTCGAAACTACGGAGGAAAAACAAAAAGCGTAATAGGCAGGACGCTGATGGAAAAATTAAGAAGAAGTCCAAAAAGACTTCCACAATCAAGCTGGTCAGCTACGTAGTAAAACCAAAGACCAATCAAACGGATACAGCTGATTTCAATAGTAACAATCTACTCTGAAAGGTGGCACCATTCACACAGGTAAAGGTGCAAAGAACAGCATAAATTCTGCATAAAATAAAGGATCTGCAAGAGAATATTTTGCCTTCATGAATAAAACTAAGACAGACTTGAACCAGAAAACAAACAGAACAATGACCAACAAACTTCAGGTAAAAGGCAAGAAAGCAAAGCATGCCAAAGCACTGTAAAATAATCAAATTTTAGATTTTTTTGTCATTATTTTATATATTTTTATTTGTCAAATATTCAGTCGAATGTCATGTTTAAAAGGGTGAAGTGTGTAATAATGTGTATTTTTGGCCTCATCTAGTGGTGAAAGTTCTAGATTGCAACGCTCCCTTGCTAACCCCTCCTGTTCTGAGAATTTATAGACGCCTTTTAAAATACAAAAAACATACCTCTTTATTATGTATGTATAGCTACCAACCCGCCCATATTTAAAACTTATCAAATAGGTTTGAAGCAAAAATAAGCAGCAAACAGGATGAAAACCTTTATAAAAACTCTGTTTGATTCTACAACACATTCAAGTGTTAGAAATAAACATTAAAAAAAGTTTCTGTTTGTATGTCTTTCTGTCACAAACTCTCTGTAATTGAACAGTGAACACACCACTGATCATAACTGAAAGCACTCTGGTCGTGGCTTTGCATAACGACTGCTCTATATGTAAAGCTGAGGTTACATCAATCTCACAATTAAGCCTTTTCGCTGCAACCATCTACTGTAACATTACAATCCTGATGCTAACTATGAACTACAACAAACATAATATTGAGACATAGGAACAAATTAAATAACCTTTCACAAAGAAATGGACAAAAAATAAAGTAGTGCACTTGTGTATTTATTCTCCTGTGGCTTAAGAAATGCATATAGGACCCCTATAGGACCCCTATACTCGTAACCCCTCACTACTTACATGTCCCAGACCACCTGTACAAAATGGCAGTATAAAAACCCAAATTATACTGTTAAGAAAAGAAGCATAAAAGTAATTTAAAGTGATGGTGGGTCCTGATTTGAAGGTCTGAAAATCTAAAGGGTTGCACTCAGACTAAATGTAAGTCTACTATGCGTCTGCTATACAGTTCTAAAAAGCCCCTACAAATTACAGGCCTACGTCACCAATTTAGGAAACAGCTCAGCTTCTCTAACCTTTGAAAAACTATTGCTAATGCTTCCTCTAAAGTGCCCGTTATGTGACGGGAAGAGGCCGGATGTGTTTGTGTAACACACTTCAATTAACTCTTGTTTGTCATTACCTGGGGCGGTGTGGCTGGAGGGGCCACTGTTTGAAGCATAAGAAGAACAATGATGCTTTTCAACTTAGAAGGCACTTTGCTGTCACGTGAAAATCCCCCCTCCCCCCCCCCCCCCCCCCCCGTTTAACAAGGATTTTTTTTTCTCCAGTGTTTTTGTGATATTATTATGAGTTCCTTTCGACATGTAACAACCTGTCCAACATCAACACTAGTGGCTGAATATGAATGTTAGGTTACACAAACCAGTAGCCATCTTCATCTACAGGGTTTGATTTTAACCCTAAAACTCAAAATTTAACATTAACATGATTATTGTATCACCTGAAACACCCTTTATAGTAGCCTAATATAATAATATAAAATTGCTATAAGTGAAACGCTTACTAGGGTTTTCACTTCTAATATGTCAATGGTAATGTTGGAAAAAATCCTTTTGATGGCAATTAATCAAATAATGGTTTGGATATTTCAGCAATACGCAAAGCTACAGGTCGTTTGAAACAAAGTCTAAAGTTTATATGAACTAAAATGAGTAGCATTGAAGAGAAATGTCATCCTCCCCTTTACGGGCTCTTGTGGTGGTTAACTAAAGACACATCGCTCCCTACTGGCCGTTGAATGCATGTGAAGCTGGGTCTCAATCAGACCTTCAATGCTGAAGGCAAGATTTAAAAGCATTAGCTTTTTGCTGTTATGCATACATACTACTTTTTTAAATGTGTCTTTTTTGTCACGATGAGAGTATACAATTATGTAATTAGGTTATTTTTTAGATACGAGTCCATTTGAAATTAGGGTTGTTCCTATAATATGAAGATGTGAAAACCATTGGATTAGAGACATTATGTCATGTATGAATCTGGAAAAAATTCGTTGCACTACCCAGGGATCTGAGACTAAATTTCATAAAATATGGCGCCCCTTCCTAGACTATTTTAACAAACCGACCACATTAATTGAAGAGTAGCTACCCCCTCCCCTTTTTTATTTGATTCAATTTTATTTCTGTTTTTTTTTTTCTTTCATATTGATTGTTTGTTTTTGTTTCTTGTGGTGTGTGTTTTGTGTTGTTGGGTATGAGGGTGGGATGTGGGTGGGGTGTGTTCGGGAGAAAAAGGGGAAAAAAATGTTGTACTTGATGTGCTACAATTTTGTTGTTATTAACATTTAATAAAAAAACCTTTGAAAGAAAGAAAACCATTTGACCAGTTTTATCAGCAGTCAGATTGATATCGTCCCAAATAATCTACTATTTTTTTATTGATACTAAATATTTTTCTTTGCTCGTTCATTCCAGGAACAATTACAAATGTAAAATTTTATTTCACAAAAGACTTTTGGCAGTTTAATTTCTCTCTCTTTAATAGCAGCATGTACATCCAGGACTTAATGGGTGTACCAGTTCCTGTGAAGTCTAACACATTCCCAAGGGGTACGGCAGTGGTAGAATTATGGCAAAGCAAAATATTGACACTTGCCCATCTGAATTCTGAGGGTCCACTTGATGAAGATTCTGCCAAATGGCACTACAGTAAAATACACTATAAAGAAAGTTGATCATTGTTATGTTTTGAACTTCATATTATCTCAGTCAGTGGATTGGTCTCATAGCCCCATTTCAAAAACAGTGATATTTCTAGTAGGATGTTTGTGCATCCATAATCATTTATGTATAGGTTATACCTCTATTGAAGTGCTTTCTTTAGCGTGGATGTACACATTGATTTAAGAGTGATAGTGCTCAAGACTAAAGATTTCTCCCTCATCCCAAACGAGTGATGGAATATGTGTTGGTATATTTTCCTCTCTGTCTCTCTCTTTCTTAACGTATGATCTTGAACACCTCATCCCCGACCTGCAGGATGCCCGTCTGCTTCACAGTGTGCAGCTGTCCAAACAGCGGAGAGCTTTTGTAGATGTGCTTCTCTGACGGCTGGCACAGACGATAGCTGTGGACAAAGGAAAAAAAAGCCACAATGATGAGTTAAGATTGACATGAATATTTTTTTCAGTTTTTAAAATATGGAAAGACTTCTCATCCCATTGACAAGGCAGACAATTGCATTTAAAAATGAACTGGAAAAAAAAACTTTAAATTGAGGCAGACCGGAGTAATTTTTTAACCATTACTACCTGGCCTAATTGGAGCAACCTTTGTGAATAAGTTTTACACAAGCCGCCAAAAAAGTAGACCCATCTGTCAATACAATTTACAACCAATATGTTAAAAATAAAAGCCTTTCCTCAATAATATTGTGTTAATACTATACCTTTTCAGTGTGTCCAGAGGCTCTTTTCTGTTGATTATCCCAGTTTCAGGATCAACCGTAGTGAAAATGCATCTGTAAAGAACAAACATTTCAGGTGAACTTGCATAATTTTCTACACTTACAAATTGTCGCATTTTAAACTTTAAATCATTGACAAATAATTGGTGCATTTAAAATTGTATCGGGGGGAATCAAACCCACAAGTCACTGTTGTTGATAAATAAAGTGACTCAAATAAAGTGGTTAAAAAATGTGTGTGAAGCATCGACTGTGTTACCGTCCGCATGACATTACACGCTGCAGTCGCACGCTGCCAATCTGGATCTCTTCCCAAGAATCCTGGACAGAGAAGAAAGCAAAGCAGTTGGTTTTTAGAGTTGATGATGAATATAGTCCACACTGTTGCTCACACCGAAAAGGGCGACGTTATTAGTCAGAAGTAAACCTGCTGGGCTGCAGTGTAGAGACACATACAATCTGTTAACATTAAGACCTTGTGTGGTTCTAATCTTCACACGACTGTCAGACATGTTGTGCAGAAGGGAATACATTTTTTTGTATTCTTAATTACCACCACTTAAAAAACTGCAGGTTTTGATCTTTACATTTTTTAATTATCTTTGTCAAATTTCTGTGAACATTTGTAGCTTTTGTTGAATGTTGAATTTGAATGTCTGTTTATTGAGCCATATCCCCCTTCCGGTTATGTGATGTGACAACATAAGATAAGGTGGGTCACCGTAATCAACATACACCTAAGGGGCGATTCTGACCCACAATCCAGTGCGCACCGGAAGTGACGTCACATCGACAGCGCCTCCGTATGAAAACAACCGGGGATGCAACCGATATAAAAGCAAGAGGCAAGATCAAGGCGCCATGTTATGATGAAATAAATAAGTAAAAGTATGTCCCAATTTTATGCCTACTGCATGCTAACTAGATTATTTTTATGGTTAGATGTTATATGTAGAATAGGAAAAAAGAAAGAGTATGCGATTTGGAACGCAGCAATAATGTGTTTTGCACATTAAAGTATTTTTCAGAGCATTTAGCTGTTGTGTGGACTCTACTTACTTAGTTCTTTATTCGTTTATGTAACAGTAAAAGGTCAAATAGCAGGGGAAAATAACAAAGACTGTGAGTGTGATGCATGACACACCTCATCGAATGCTTCACAGTCACTTATGACTATGTTTGGGCGGAAACGTTCCACTGTCACGTCCTTCTCCAACTTGCTGCTGAGATCTCTGACTGAGGACTCTGACAGCAGCATCACAGGGCCCACGTCTGGGTACGCCACCTGCTGGAGAGATGAATAAAAAAAAGAATCAAGTAAATATATGTTTTATATTGTTTGTATGCAAAAGAAAAATAAATATATGTCTATGGTAGAAGCACACATTTGGAGACTGTCCTGAGGACTAACACAGACGTAGGTCTTCTTACTTCCTGCTGTGAGAAAGAAGGCTCCAGATTCACCGGCCTCCTCGCTTTCATCTGAGACTCAAAGTGAACCAATCGAAAGGTTTTCTCTTCCCCCAGGTAACGAGTGAGCCAACGGGACGCTTCTTCACCGCAGTCCCTCCCCTGGATGTCATCTCCAAACACTCTGCAGTTAAAGCAGATTAGGAACAATAGACACATTAACAGTGTAAACTTCTAAAATAACTTTGACCGTCGTATGTAGTGTAAGTCTTATAGCCCTTTTTTTTTTTTTTTTTTTTAAAGGGAATAACGGGATAAACATAGTCCTTTCATAAAATTCCATTGTGTCCTTTTTAAAATTCTTTGTTGTCAGAAGACTTTCACATATCTAGGAAAGTGTACTATGAAAGTCCACTGAGTCGAAATGAAAAATAAGAAATTGTTAAGTTAAAGGAATAGTTCAACATTTTAATTTGAGCCTTTCGCCTCACTCTCCAGCTCAAGAAAAGGCCAGGCAAAAAGCTAGAAACTAAAAATGTTGAACTAATTTCCTTTAACAGTTGTGGACTATAAAAAGTGGACTACTATCAGTCAGAGATGATGGTAAGACCAGTGCAGGATTTGAACCCTGATGTTATAACATTAAACCTGCAGTCGATGATGCGGTTGTCAGTCTGTTTGAAGCGCAGCTCCTCCATGTTGGGACCGTTCAGACAAACATGGCCGCCCTCACAGGTCAGACACACCAGCACCAGACGAGGCTGCTGTCGGCCCGTAACCATGTGACCGTCCTCAGTTACCACCATCCAGTGTCTGCAAGCAAAACAAACAAGAGTGTCATCAGCACCATAGCCTATAGCATCCAATGGTTAGCTCCCTAAAGTCCAGCCACTTAAAACTGCACACACATCTTACTTTAGTTTTTATTAACACGTCATCATCATATAGGCTTATTGAGAAATAATTTAATGATACACTTTATGGTAATGCAGGACAAGTGAAATGGGGAACCCCAAATATGCTACTAGAAGCTTTTTGGAGGGGCCCAATAAACCCTAACTGATCACTCATAGATTTTAAGCAAAAGTTACAGGAAGAAATCTGATGATATTGTTGCCAAGGATACGGCTGTGCTGCAGACTCCATCCATAAATACCAGATTTTCAACACATTTTATTTATATCTACATCTACTGGTGGTTAGAACTTCATCTGGGATTCATAAACAAAAACATGTTTATTGAAAAAATATTCAAAGTTTCTAGAAACTTTTTAAACAGTGCAAAAAAAAAGAGAAAATTACACCATAGTTGTTAATAATCTACAGTCAAACAGAAGACCATTCAGTAAACTATTTCAAGATATTGATTAAACCAGACTGTATTTAGATTCTTTACTTATTTAATCTGAGGCTCAGGCTACTGTTAGCAAGTAACAAGAAAAGAAAAAAAACACATTTAGAATATTCTGTAAACGTGAGTAAAAGTATAAAACATAAAGTATCAAAAGTTAAATTATATATAAAGCAGTAGGCTCTCTTTCTGAAGCCCTGGGTTTACCAAAAAATATATAAAAAGGTTATTATCTTGTGCATTGGGGCTCCAATATGTTTAAGATGTCTTGAATGTAACATTTAGGATGTTTTTTGTGTGTGATTGTGGGCTGAGCTGCAAATCAAATGAATTGTTATTCTTTGAACCATTAAGTTGTCTAAAAATACAATATTTCACTATGAAATGTAGTGTGTGGGCTAGTAGAAGTATAAAGTAGCACAAACTCAGATATATCAAGTGAGAGTAGGAGGCCTCCCTCATAATTGTGAAGTAAATGTGCACCCACCATATAGAATGCAGAAGTCCACCACCCACCACTGCTTATTATGTAATGTAGGCTACATTGTTCGTAAATCATGTTTGTGATTAGTTGATTCGATTGCTTTTGTCTGATTGGGTTACCATATGCCAGGTGATAATTTGCACTCTGAACATTACAAACTTCTAAGTTATTTCTTGCACAGATTCAGAAACTCACCGATCCTGCAGCTCTCCGAACCGCAAGCCGAATTTCTGGCAGTCAGCGAGCGCCACAGAAATCGCTTTGCCAGATTTCAGAGGGTGAATGAGGAGCTGCGACACTACACCCACGCGAACAACTTTTTCTGGCTTTTGCAGATATTTATAACAACCGAAACTAAGTCCCAGAACGGCAGCTCCCCCGATCAGAAGAAACGCTTTCTTATTCTGCACCACGGCGTTCACTGCCAGCTCCTTCAAGTCCATTTTGGAGTCATTAACAATCACAACAAACTTTCTCTCTTCTTGGACATTGAACTCTCAAGGGACCTCCATGTGTAACGTTCACGGACGCTCCGTCAACAGGGCTTCGCTTTTAATAAGCTGTCAATAGAGATTTTTTTTAACACAAAATGAAACGATTTGTTACAAAAAAAGTTCTGTGCTCACCTTTTTTTTTTACATGAAAAATGAATAGTCCAGACTCCAGTTATTCATTAGCAAAAACAAAAACGTTTTGTTTTTTTAACCTCACACTGGCTCTTTTTTTTTTTACCTTGGATTTTAATTTTCTTTTTTACCTTTGAATTATTTGAGCTGTCGACTCTTATTTTGTCCTGTTTTTAGCTCCACTGTACGGAAAGCCATTTAGGTCAATATTACATTTAAAAAAATAAGCAAGTATACAGTGAAATAAATTGATGTTAGAAAAAAATTCAGAGGAATAAATAAATGGAAAAATGTCTTGAATTGAATCATGAATTTGACATATTTATATATTTTTGGCCTTATATTTATTGAAAACATGAGTGGTGTACATTTTCTTGGCTAATTTTCAGAATAGAAAATAACTGTCAAATTTGAAATATCTAACTTAAACACGCACACATAAAAAAACAAATGCTTCATTCAGTAAAATCATGTGTGTATAGTGGTGTAAAAGACTTTAAGAAATTTAAATGTAGATGAAAAAATACAACAGTGCACTAACACTAAATTAATCCTCCAAATTGCCATAAATACATGACAGACGCCTTTAGCAAACAATCATTCTAAAAGCAGAGGAGGAACCAGGGGGACGTCGTGCTGCATTTGACCTCCTCAGTGGAACTATTTCTGTCTGTGACACAGATACTCAGGTCTGTGGCCAAAGCAGCAAACAGCAGATGCTCCGGCGATGGGGGGGTCTCTGTTCCCGTCTAATGTCTGAAGGCGACTCAGGCACAGGGCCAGGCCTGGATATATGGCAGAGGGATCAACACATTCTGATAACGAGATACAAAACTCCTAATGGCTCATATTCAGCAACTGGGGGTTTGATTTGAGATGTTTATGCGTGTTCAGCTTCATGATCTTTGGCATATACAAAGTCACAAGATAATAAACAGGAAAAGGAAGAAGGAACTCCACACACACACACACACGCATACACACACACACTTGATATTGAAAGATTGTATCAATTCACTTTTTTAGTAACTGAAAATGTTATAGTAAAGTTGTATTCCTCCTGTATTATGAGTTGTGTGTGTTACCTGTGGACAAATGTAAAATTGATGCACTGATGATCAAACTAAAGGAAGTGGAAGTTTACAAATTTGAATTGATTATTTCATAATTAGAACCACATTACATTGTTATTTCCATGATTATTATTTTTTTTCCTTTAAAGATATTCTTTTTGGCATTTTTATGCTTTATTTGACAGTAAGAGAGACAGAGGTGCAATGGGGCAGAGAGGGGAGTGACATGCAGCGAAAGACCGGGCAGGAATCGAACCCGGATCTGCTGCTGGGCCCGACCCGGGGGGGACGCCCTACCAACTGAGCTAAGGGCGCCCGCGTTTCCATGATTTTTTAAATGTATTATTATAATGGTTAGTATGGTAACCAAACTGGATCACACACCTGATGTCCAACCTTTTTGCAAGACATGCATAAAGTCTTGTATTGTTGTCCACCCCCTGCTTGCTGTGCCACATGAGTCGGATGTCACAACTATACATCCTGGAACATCCTGGTAAAAACGATGATGTAACGACACACCGGCCATATACCCTCCGCTAGCTCGTGACTCACCTGCCGTAGGTTGGCCGGAACTGGACTTCAGTCAGAATTCCAAGAGGGAAACCATCTGGGACCAAACAGCCTTTTCTATAGAAAGTATAGCCTATATACATTCAGCAGACTTTAAAACAGCATGGAGATGGTGACTGCACATGAGTACGTCTTGTACAGTACTTATATGCAGAAATTTATTCTAGTTCATTTTAAGGAGGTTATGCCGTTATCAAGACAATAACACACAAAAACAGTCCATTTTTGGATCAAATATCCAAATTTTTCCATTCTTGGTCAAAATAGTACAATATTATAGTATTATAACATAATTATCTCAACTGTGCACATGTCCCTTGGCACAATCAGTTAAAAAGTGGTTTTACAATCATTTAATGTGCTCCTTGTGTGATCAAGTACCTTTTCCCCTTGATATTCATTTAAAAATAAATGTTCTTTTACAAGCAAGAAACAGAGAAATCTGTTTAATGGTAGTGCAACATTGTGAATGCTTGACTTTAAAACTAATACAGTACTTCAAATGAAATATACAGTATGGCTGTGGATTTCTGTGTCACTTCTTGTGAAAAGCAAGTCAAAAGCAGAAAGTATCAAACTCAGTCTTTTTCTTCCAGCATTGTACTATATTTCGGTAAGGTACAGTCCAGTTCCCTTAAAAAGACACAATATCAGTTTCTCAAGCAAATTAATAATGTTTAAAATGTTGTTGTTTGCAATCTCTTGTTGCAAAAAGACAAGTCAGTTTGGGGCCTCTTACCACATTAAAAGGGGCATTTCCCTCTTGAACTGCTCTGATGTTTTCAATTATAGAACTGCTGTGGAAAAAGTACTATCTATCTACTATCTTCACCGCATCCTGATTGCCCACAGCCAAAGGATTTTCCAATACAATCCAGTTTCTCTTAAATCCAAATATATTTAACTTAAAAATTTTCTGCAAGACTGTAAAATTGCACACTTTCCCAAAATGTCGAACTATTCCTGTGCAACAACTGTAGCTGGGTGACTGTTTCGTGTGTCTGCTCTGGTTCCCTTAAGGACTGATAAAAGCATGAATAGTTTTTAGTGATGGACACAGTAATGGAAACACCTCATGCTGCAGTAACCCAGCACCGGATTGCCAAAGCTGGCAGAGTTGTTGATTCAACCCAGGCATCGTTTAAAGCTCTGTGTTATAGTCAAACAAATCCAGTTAAGTGTGTTCCAGTCAGTGTTGGTGAGTGTCTATTTGATATTACTGTCCTTTTTTAAGCTAGTGCAGTTTTGCCTGTTTTTTTTTACTGTGATTTTTTTTAACTTCTCCACTTGTGACGTTACATAATTCTGCCCGTGTGTGTGAGTGATGCACCCACAGAAGAAGTTTGGGCAGAGAAGAGGAGAGAAAATCACAATAACATAGGCAGCTACTCATGGGATGAGTCATATTCAGTTATCAGTGTTTGTCCACTTTACAGTAAAGATGCTCTGACAATCATGATTTGTTTAAACCTCCCACGAGGAAATGTTTATGAGACTGTTTATGAGTCTCATTTTTCCTCTGATGATTATAAATGAGCTGTCACATCAAACGAGACCACCAGCGAAAAGATCTTCCGGGGGAAAAAAATGTATTTGCAGACTGGAACATCATGTGTTTCCCGATATGTTACTAAATCAAAGTTCACTTTGCTTCACCATCGTCATATTACCATTATTAATCTGATATACTCACATGTTAAAACATTACCTCATGGCCATGCATCCTGCCGTCTCTCTTTCACTCGCTTCCTAAACAAATGCACGCGCTGCGACACGCACTAGCAAAGATCTTTATGACAGCAGGCGCTCGTGTCATAAAAACTCTACCTCCTCTTTTGTCCAAAGGGGGCACTACAATCAACAAAAACTGAAAAAACTGTTTGTCTGAGTTGGGGTGCATGAGTCAGAGATGCTGTGATTGAAAATGTCAAAAACAACACTACAACCTTGAGAAATTTGAATGGCCTGCAGAGCGGTTTTCTAAGAGGTTTAAGTAGTTTTATTGTGTGTACGTGAACCACGTCCTGCACCTGCTCTGCCAGTGTGCTTCCACCTCCAAATTGTGTCCACTGCACACCACATGATCTGTATTGACCAAGACGACTTAACAGGCCGCCCCTGAGTAAAAGACCTCAAGTTAAAACACTGCATGCTGTGCTTTGAATGTGCTGTTTACAGTACTGTGTGTACTTTTTCCCTTTTAAGGAGTCCCACTGTTAGTCCACTGGGATTTGTAGCACCAACAAACATCCCCTTGCAGTCATGTCTCTGCTTGTGAGAACTGCCAAGTATCTGTTCGAAATTGTGCTATCTGTATCTCAAATGCTATACAGAGCTGCGTCTCTTAAACACTCTAAAAGGAGAGAGAAAGTGTAGGCCCGTTGTTATGGAGCTAATGCTGGAACACTGACGAGGACTACAAACACAGCCCGTCGATCCGGGTTCAATGTAGTGAGGACAGTTGTTACTATTCTGTGGCAAGTAGGGATCTGAGAATGTCATATTGGGTATGGAACCCTGCAACTTCTCCTTGCTCCTGTACCACAAGCAGGAGCATATAGTCTGGAAATGCAGCACTTCGGTGTAGGCACCTTTTAAATCTTTAGCCTTCGCAGTGTTGTTTGCTACGTTTGTGGGCGAGGTCAAGGTGGAGATGGGCAACAGATGAGAAGTCGGCTCTTTTCTGGAATTGCTGGAGGACATCAAGGCTCTTTGCTTGGCGTCCCTGCGTTCATCTTCAGTGTTCATAGTAAGAAAGCGAAGCACCACAAGGTTCAAGAACGCTCCGATCACCGTAAGACCCATGAGGATGTAGACAAAGCAAAATGCTACGTAGCGCGGGTCGTTTTGCAGCGCGTCGTCTCTTTGCAGCGCCACGTAATCCCCGAAACCGATGGTGGTGAGCGTGATGAAACAGAAGTAAAAGGCGTGTAGAAAGCTCCACCCCTCGCAGTGGGAGAAGGCCAGGGCTCCGATACACAGGGTGCTCATGCAGGAGAAGAAGCCCACAGTCACCATATTGGCCATGGAGACCTCGGAGTGACGCATCCCCAGGCACTTCTTGGTTTGGTGCAGCAGGTAGCGGACGAAGGTGTTG
Organism: Hyperoplus lanceolatus; assembly: GCA_026929865.2. NCBI lineage: Eukaryota > Metazoa > Chordata > Actinopteri > Uranoscopiformes > Ammodytidae > Hyperoplus > Hyperoplus lanceolatus. The sequence continues at coordinate 26,013,007 of CM049408.1, read as the reverse complement.
ATCCGTTCGCCCAGGCTCTGGAACATGACCAGGGTTAGAGGGATCCCCAGGAGAGCGTAGAACATACAGAAGACTTTCCCTGAGTCGGTGCTGGGAGCTGCGTGGCCATAACCTGGAAGAGAAGAAGTCAAAGATTTACATATTGTACACTGTGCAGATATATATATCCTATGGTCCAGTCCGCAATGATATTAATGTAGGAACTTTTAAATATTTTTGAAACAATGTCAATTTTCCTCCGATGATCATAAATTATATTATGTAATAACAAACGAGAACATCAGTGCAAAGAGCGCTACTTTAATGCCTTTGTCTGGGTATACGCTCAGCCAGGAACAACAGCTGGCGCAGTAATACAAGTTTATTGCTAAGTGCTTGAGTGCTAAGGTATAAAAGCGCTAGTGCTGAGGTCTAAGGGTATTTTCTCCAATTGTACATACTTCTATAAAAACCTATTCTAAATGTGCAAGAAGATATATTATACCAAAGTGTTTTATATGGAAATGTTCAGAACACATTAGGCCTTTGTTTCCTGAGGTCTACTTATGTCCTAGACCATTGTGTATATAAATAATTGCCTTAAATGCTGAAAAATGAATTGCGATTTTTGAAAAACCTGGAAATTTGTGTGAAAGAAGAAACCTTTAGTCATCCTGTTGAATTGTTTTGGCTCTTGAAATTGCTTCTCCTAAACCTTAGCTTCAAAAATGCAGTGGAAATTTTCCAAAACACAGTAGGGGAGTGCACAAAAAATATGAAATTTTGTCCGGACGCTTTTTGGTAGGAATGTTGTCTCTACTTTCAAAAAACATTAGGAAATTAGACTGAATGAAGACTTTGAACCAAATATGATGATTCATGGGATGTATACCAATAAAAGAGGAAGCATCACAAAACATTTTTCTAACAAACCATAAGGTAAATATAAAAACAATAATAACAAGCTACTTTCATACTGTGTATATACTCTACTGTATGCACTATTTACAAGCTAAGTGGTAGGGAGCTTCTGGGTCTTGCTTCTTGCAGTGTTTTCTAAGCCTGTAAGGGACGGACAAGAACATATCCCGGAAACAGGAGAGCCTCTAGTTTGAGATGATGTTTTCATTTTATTTTTCAGCAATATCTTCAGGAAGATATTAATTAAAATAAGCGTGCGCGCTGGCGAGGCCGTAGACCCCAGAGGGTTTTAATGCACAAGTTCATTAAATGTTGATATAGTACACGGCATGACGTATGAGAAGCTGTGTGTGGTTCTGTGTTGTGACAAAGCGGTTTTACTATAAGCTCCAATAATAACATAATTATTATACTCAGAAACCAACACACACTCAATCCCATTAATGCAATCACACTATTAACCTTGACCTTTATGGTGTTTTTATGAACAGCTTTCTACACTGAACAATATATACAAAATATACAATACAAACAACATATAAACTCAATGCTTTTGTTTTTGCACCAATTTTTCACAAGCTGAAATGAAATATGTCAGCCTTTTTCTACACACATAATATCTATTTCTGTCAAAGAAATTTCACACATGTGTTTGAGTCTGTGTTAGTTAGTGTAAATCCTGATTTCACATTAATGATGAGCAATAATATTTGAATGAGAGAATATAGAATAGTAGGACAGGCACAGATGTTTTTCTCTTAATACTTACAGCCCCTCTCGGCTTCCATACGTGTATATATGGACAAATGTAAATCTTAATTTTATTCAGTTAACAGTCCACACTTCGGCACAAGCTGAGTAACAGGTGAACAGGCGTGGTTATTTTGCTTTTATTTAATATCTAAGATACTTTTACAACATCAATTGTTTTGTTTCTACTAAGAACACGTAAAGTCTGTTTATGCTCCAGAGAGGCACACAGTTGGTCAAAGAGGACTCATCAGTTCAGGTCTTAATCCTAGCTACGGGCCTGAACGCATCTGGCATCATTCATCCACACGCTTTATAAACACGTTCCATAAGTATTTTCTGCTCACCTATTGTCGTAATCACAGTGATGGCGAAGTAAAACGACCCGGCGAATTTCCACTGGACGCCCGCTTTGTGCGGTTTGAGCTGCAGAACGACGTGCGCCAGTTCCTCGAAGTTATCTTTGGTCAAGTTGTATTTGCGCATGAGTTCGTACTTTCTGGCGTCGATTTTCCTCTTGTGACTCCTCTCCAGTTTGGACTCGAGCGTCTCGAACACGGCAGCGCCCACCACCAGGTAGGTGAGGATGCTTACTATGAGCGCGAGGGTCCGGGCGTTTTGTCTCTTCATGGTAACCCAATCAAATCAATTAAAAAATGTGTTAATTAAAAGTGTAGTTGAGACTCTCTTTCTTTCTCTCGTTCAGCGACCTTCCCTTGACGGATTCCGTATCGAACTAAGGGTGTGTGTTATTGTGTGTGTGTGTGTGTGTGTGTGTGTGTGTGTGTGTGTGTGTGTGTGTGTGTGTGTGTGTGTAGGGGGGAGGGGAGGGGCCCTCTGGAGACGGAGCTGTTTTCTCAGCACCACCCCCACATAACAGTTGGGTTGCTTCTGTATTTGGACTATTTGCCATTTGTCACTATCGACTTATATTTAGATTCTGCAGAAAAGGAGCACAAAGGCAATCCCATAGAATGAAAGCTGATCGCCTTTTCTGGACACACACACACACACACACACACACACACACACACACACACACACACACACACACACACACACACACACACACTCCCTAACTCCAAAATAAACACATTTTCTTTCTTCCCTTACAGCAGCCTCTGGCATTTAGCCCCTAACGTTGTCAAATATGACTTTTGTCTGTGCATGTGTGTGTGGGGTGTATGATTCATGTGTTCATTCACAGATAAAATATTGACCTAGTTGCTATTTGAACAGACTTAGCTCCGCTGGCTTCATAAGTTGTCTAGCAACCTAATGATAACCATCGTTTTTCTTGAGTAAATATTTAAAAGACACATCCTTCTTCTGGGTGAGCATGCAGCAGGATTCTTTAAACACAACTTTTGTCACACTGTCACGAAACTAAAGAAGTAGGTAGGCTATACACAATACATAGGGATGACAATGTGTATTTTAGTTTAGTTGTATGGCATGGAAGAGGACATAAGACACCTACAAGTTATAATTGCTCCAAATCAGTTGCTGGACAAAGGTGGAGATTTATTACTTTAAAAAGGTCACTCCAACAATTTCAAACAGTTAAAACAAACAGTAGCTTTGTTTAACTTTTGGCTCTGACCCCATATGATGTCACAATGATGTCATCAGGGTTAAAACGTGGGCTTAAAGTTTGAGATGACACATTTTCTAAACAGGAAATCTTCCTCACAAAGTGGAGATGTTGTGTTTGAAAGTTTTAGGAGGTAGTTTGAAATGCATTGTGGGAAATGTAGGTGCCTTATTAGAAACTACAGTTGGAGGTATCTAATACTTGATATTGACTTGAGGTGGATGATGTTATCTTAAGTAACTAGCTTCTTGTCCTTGAAAGCCACTGTAGCTTCTGTAAATTCTCTGAATGGCAGAGGTAGAGACGGAGCATGGCAATCTAGAACTTTAGCAATTATATGACACCAAAATACGCCATTATTACACACTGCACCTTTAAGTTCACTTAAAATCATGAAACCAATTATTTTAAGCATTACTTGACCTCACTCATAAGTGAATGAAAATGAGTTAAATTAACAGAACTGTGAGTTGTAAACAGGTGCAATGAAGCAGCACAGCTGAAACTATCAATTCATTTTTTATGGTCGAGAAATGGTTTTAAATTTTTCAAGCAAAAATGCAAACACATTCCCTGGTTTCAGCTTCTCACATGTAAAGATGTGTTGTTATATTAATATAAATTAAACATGTTTGTTTGTTGGTTTGACAAAACAAGGCACACATAGACGTTTAGCTGTAGGAACCTGTCTTAATTTTGCTGACATCTTTAAGACAAAATCAATTAGCCCAAGAAATTAACACATAAATACACAATACACATAGTTGTTAGTTGCAGTGTTTGCAACATGGGACATTGTTTAAATAGATCTAAATATAATAAAACAAAGCCAAAACTGTAATAGCTTTTTTTGATCATTTATCATAACACATATGCAATTTCTACTGAACAATCTTTGTTCATACAGTATATGAGGAACACACCAGCTTTCTGACTTGTGTTGAAATGGGGCTAAACAGCACAGTGGAGATGTTTGAGTGCTACAAAGAAAAAAAGAAAAAACAGTGCTTTCAAAGCAAAATAAAACTCATGGAGGTACTTTTACACAGATCAGCTCCATGCTTTTTCTGGGTCTTTAACAATCAGGTGTGGCTGCATTTACAGGTGCATCTAAAAAAAAAATCACAATATCATGGGAAAGTCCATTCAAAAAATGAAACTTTCATATACTCTATCATGACACAAAGTGAAATATGTCAAGCCTTTCTTTTGTTTTATCTTTGATTACGGCTTACAGCTAATGGAAGAAAAAAAAATCGAATCCATCCATCTAGTTTTTTTGAGATGCACCTGAACATATCAAAAACATTAAAGAACTGGGCCATCTTGAGGTATCATAATATCTGGAGGGATGTTGAGGTGTGTGAGGTTCCTATAAGGCCTCAAACTCATCCACCCTCTGCTTGGTGTTGCCCATACGGATCTGGCGCAGGGTCTTGTACTTGTCTCGGCCGGCTCTGCGGTTCTCGGCGTGCAGCAGGTCGTTCTGCGTCTTCTTGCTGTCCAATCGGGATTCTGCCAGCTCGGAGCTCAGGTCCTGTGGAAAGGGGGGAGAACCACGGTTATTAAAAGAGGAAATATGAATTTAGACATTCTCACATTTACATATTGCTGTAGATCATGGCGTTTGGTGCATTACTATACTCATAAACACTTTAAAGCAATAGTGTGTAACTTTACCAACTGAGTTGACAACTTGTGTCGCCCCCTGACACTGGCGCAGTAACTCCAGTGTCCAGGAACTTAGAAAAAATCCCAAGTATCCGTATATATATAGTTGAAGGAACCAAATCCAAACACGATCAATGAAGGCATACCTCATGTAGATGCGCTGACCGTGTTGTTGTTATTACCAATTTGAACTCCTCATGGGGGCTAAAGCTTTAAAGACTACTCTATATCATTTTTTTTCTATCATATTTATTTATCATTCCAGGATGAAAATGTTTTGCAGAGGAAACTCGTTGATTTGTAACTATGTACATGTTCAGCTCAGGGTTACTGTATGTATTGGTCATTGTATCGTTTAACCATGAACCCACCATCAGCTGTTTCTGGAGGCGCTGGTTCTTCTCAGCCTCTGTGAGCCGGTCCTCCTCCTGGGCGTGGTCGCTGAGGCCCTGTGTCTGCAGCTCGGCGCTGTAGGTGCTGTTCTCCTCACTGTGCTCGTGGTCGCTCTCACTGTCTGAGGAAGAGGAGGAGGAGGAAGAGGAGGCAGCTTTGGCAGGGGCAGGGGGAGGAGTGGCCATCACTGTGTGAAGCTCCTCCTTGGTCCTAATCAGGCTCTCCTCTGATTCAATGGCCTGGGGAATAGAGAGGGGACGGTTTGGTTTATATGACATTGATTAACACAGCAAAAAAACAGTTAAGTGAACACAAATTAGCGTTAAAAAGCTCTTGTCACTGACCAGATGTTAAATAGGTACCCAAAAATAAATTATGGGGGACATCAAGCTCATTCACTGTGCTGTAGTTTGATGACATCTTATCATCCAAACATACACAAATTGCTATGTTGTTGTCCATCCTCAGTATGTTTTTACGTCTGGCTTTTTTATATAGTTTCTGAATTGGTTGATCTACTATCTTTGAACAAATGTGTTAATTAGTGGAGCAGTTTTGACTTTAAATGAGCCAACAAACTCTTGTACCATTTGTCACTTGCTCCAAAATATCCAACCAGATTCATTGTTTTGTCTTATTGCAAACCTTAACTACTGTATGTGTTCATTCCATGAAGACTGATGGTCTATCGTTACACCCAAGTATTTCAAAGGAAATACCTGCTTGATTAATTCATCATGGATAACAACAGACACTTTATGAGAGTCGGACGGTGAGTCAAATACAATCTCTTCTGTTTACAGTTTTATGACGAGTAGGATGGGTCTTTATCTTTTCCAATCATTAACGATTAACGATCGATTTATTCTTGTGAAAACATGAAGTCATTTATCCATGGTCTCCAATATGAAATGTGCAGGACCGAACAAAGATAGGTGTTATAGTGTGAATGACAAAATAACCATCATATCATTGATATCAAAGTGTTAATAAACCATAGGTAGGTATTTATTCACTTAAAATAAAGTGTTGTGCAATTTGATTTGGTCTTAAATACACCCAAATTATTTAAAAAAAAGTATAAGTAATCAATGATGTCTTAACAAAAGTGATAAAAACCCTTAAAATAAAGCAAATAGTGACAGATTGTACAGAGGACGACCAGTTTTAAAGGTGACTAATGTTACGTTGTGACATTTTCCAGGTAATCCCCATGACTTCCAGGAGCCTGGTACATCCTTTGATGGTAAACCCACCTTGCTGTGCCATGACTCAGCCTCCTCGTCCTTCTCTCTCTTGGCCACTTCCAGGAGAGCCAGCTTGGCACTGTACTCAGCCAGTTCTGCAGCCTGCGGAGAAGAAGCCACAAAGCGTGTCGTCAATAAATAGACCCCAAGAATAGACACCTGTTTATTACCTAGATGACCTCAATTTACCTGGACATAATGCCATTATATGAATGGATGGACATGATAGAAAACTGAAGGACAGGCTGGAGTTCACTATTTATTATTTAAATAATGAATAATGTAATTGTGGAGTGATTATTTTGTAGTGGTTATTACTGAAGGATTTGTTCATATGTTAATTGTATGTTTTATGATACATTTTGTTCTTAAAAACCTGCTGGAAGTGTATTTTTAAGAACTTTAAATTGTATTTCTTTATTTATAAATTGAAAAAAGGCTGTATCCATAATCTGTTCTTTAAAAAAATTGACAGTAATTTTTTTTTTTTTTCATTTTATCCAACATCAATGTTTTTGTTTATTAAAGTACTTATAAAACCATTTAAAAAAAATCCTTGTTTAAGCACAATGACATATTGAACACTCGACATTGTCTAAACTAAGAAAAGAGACTTAAGGAAATTTCTCATGCTTCCTCAAAATGTAATCCCATGAGAGCCGGAAAATCCACCAAAACAAGCCTGTAATACGTCAAACAGTCATTAGAAGGTTTAATATTTGTTGTCATTCTAAATAAACAGTAGGAGCTTAGTTTGATGAGTGTTTTCTCCCTTGAAAACAAGGAGCTGCATCTCAAGGGAGTTTTCCTCCAACAAAAAAAGAAAAAAAAAGAAAACAAAAGTGTTTCCCTATCACGACTTTCTCACATGAGGGATTGGCTGGCTTCTTACAGTGTGTGTGTGTGTGTGTGTGTGTGTGTGTGTGTGTGTGTGTGTACCCACCAGCTGCTCCTGGTTGTGGATCTGGTCCTCAGCCTGCCTGGCCAGCTCCTCCTTGGCGATGATAGCCTCCATCCTCTCCGTCTCCAGCCGGGCGGCCTCCTGCTCCGCCCTCCTCCGCTCCCCTTCCAGATACACCGCCCGGTCAAGCTGCTCCTGGAGCTCTGTGTGGGACAGACACGGGGGGAATATATCAAGTAATTTTGTATAAATTGTCTTTAATTTCTGAATGTAATGTGTTGCTCTGTCTGTGATTGTTGGGGAGGGAAGAGGTGGTATTGTTCTGTTCTCTTGTTTTATTGTGTTACCTTAACCGTGTATAAAAAGTGCTATACAAATAAAGTTTGATTTGATTTGATTTGATTTGATATCATGTATTGTAAATGGTGGAGCGTGGACTAATCGGAATGTTCTGCACATTCAAGTGCTTTTCTGAGATGATTATGAACCTGTTCAAAAGTTGTTTCAGACCTTTTTTGAACCAGTGTTTATTTGTCATAAGAGTTGTAAGCAGCCACTTGTTATTTTTTTCTCATTTGAATGATTTTAGATTCCTGAACAGGTAAAACATGCAGTATTTCACTTGGAGAAAAAATACAAACACTTATTTTTAATTTTTTTTTTTTTTTTTTTTAATTTTTAGGTTTATTTTTTTGGCATTTTTATTCTTTATTGAGAGAGACAGAGTTGAAATGGGGCAGAGAGGGGAGGAATGCGAGACGACCGGGGCTGGCCCCGGGGCCGGCGGGGGGGGGGGCCGGGGGCGCCCTACCAACTGAGCTAAGGGCGCTCCCACAAACACTTATTTTTGAGAAACTTGATTCACTGTAAAAAGAAATAAAGCATCAAGACTATACTTGTTCTATGTATTTCAATGAAATTAACAGAAGAGGGCAGTAAAGGCATGTTGCGTGTTTCAATTCAAAATCTATACTACAACACAAGATAAATTATACTGTGGATTTACCTTAATCTTTTTCTGCAGTAAATATGACTGATATGGTTTGAAATGAGTAAAATAGATGAGTTAAGTGCCTCTGTCTCTTATATGTATACTATCTATGGTCTCACCCTTCTCTGCTCTCTTGGTCGTCTCCTCGAACTCAAAGAGCTTCATCATCATTTCCTGCTTCTCTCTCTCCATGTTCTCCTTCTCTCTCTCGATGGCCTCCCTCCTGCGTTTCTCTCCCTCCAGCTGATCCCTGCAGAACACACAAACACAACACAGATAAGACATTTTGATCACAGCCTGAATTCTGACATTTTTTATGTCTTAAAGGTGAAGACAGCAATCCTGGAGAATGCTTTTTATCCAAATTTTTTGTTGTCAAAATCAGTGGATATCTCGATCTGCAACCTGTCCGTAGCCTATAGGACCCCTTTGTTTACATACCAGTTTAAGGAACCTATGCTGTAGTGTGTATTAACACCAGATGTTTTTTCAGCGCACACACACAGTATGGACAAGTAGCAGAACATGAGGAGATATTCACTGATTTTGACCTAAAAGTAATTTTGTCAACAAGTGTTTTCCAAAATCACTGACATTTAAATGGATTATTATTCCACTTTCTTTTAAAACCCCGTCTCCATATTTTTACCTCTCCATCTTCTTCTGCAGCCTCTCCTCTTTGGCCTGAGCCTTCATCTGTTGAACCTCGATGGAGTCCGTCTTGCGGCGGCGCATGTACAGCTCGTGGTTGCCCATGCACAGCTGCAGGATGCGCTTGTTCACTCGCAGCTTTGGGCGTAGAATATGAAATCCTTGGAAAGAAAGAAGAAACACAGAATGTCGGAGATCGTTTTCTTTTCAAAATTTCTTCCAAGTTTATTTAGCAAGAATGTTTAATTTCCTTCTCATCAAGAAAGATACGAGTATTTTAAATAACCCATCACCCAAATAAAGTACAGACAAATTCACCTAAAAACGTTGCTCAAATATCTGCATTTTAAATAATGTTTGTAGTAATCCCATTTTTTTAGTAAATCTATTTTTATCATACTTATCTTCACACATACATTCAATTGAAATGCTATTAAGTAAATCTCGATTCACACAAAAATACTTACATTAGCTTTCTTGTCTATGGGCTTGATGACAAATTTCTTATCGTTGAAAGAAATGTTTCTAATTTCACTCCAGGGGAATCCGATCTTTGGAGTCAGCCTGGAACAGTAATGGGTGATCAGACAAACTCAACATTATACAGAGATTATTCACACGTTTAAAACCCTTGAATTGGCATTTTGACACAAGTGGTATCTGAGCAACAGGCCAGTGAGACGTTCTATGTTCATGTTGTAGTAGGAGAAGCTGTATTAGGTCAATGGACTCTTCAAAACACTAGCCATGCGGTCAAACGTGATATTTTAAAACTTGACCGACTGGGAGGCAAGGCAACAAAGGTCAATGACTGCTCATGCGTTGCCCTCCTTGTCTACAACAGTGTGTCCTCATATCAATACTTGTGATTGTACGAGATACATTATTAAGGCTTTTGAGGAATGTGATAAATATGCAAATGTAGCAATATCTAACTAATAATGCCACATTAGCGTTTTCTTTTTAAACTAAAAATCTAGACGTTGGAAAAGTTAAAATCTTTATTTAATTTTTACAACATATTCGTCTCCAAAGTTCAAGTAAACAGATTTTGAATACAGCCTTTTATTTTACAAATAAAAAAAAAATACTATGTAAATGCATTTTCTGCATGTTTTTATGAAGAAAATGTCTCATGAATCAGAATATCAACACATGAACAAATCCTTCGGTGACTGAGTGATGGACTTACTTGTCGTCCTTCTCGTAGATGTTGAGTCCCAGAGCGTCCACTCCCAGCCACAGGTCTGTTCCCTTCTTGTTCTTGATCTCAAAGTAGTTCACACCGTACATCTCAAGGTCCTGAGAAATCTTCAGATACTCAATCATGGCTTCCTCCCTGTTTCAGGTTAAACAGATGTGTGAGAACAATCAGAGAATACACACAGATAAACAAATAGCTTGTGTGACCTCGGACAACGTTTAAAATGTTGAGTTTCTCAGACTAACATCTTACTTATGGTTGTCATACCAAACCATTCAAACTTAAAGGGGCAGTTCACATCTGAACGCTGCTTAGTCGCTAGCTTTGGTGTAACACAGTCTGTCAATATGAATGTCTGGTTCAGTGTTACGGTTTGGTACTTTGCTTGTTCAATAAGTCAACATAATCAACTGTTTTGTAATGACAGTGATACAGTGAATTTGCTTTGATATTGCTGCCATTTTGTTCAGTTTGTCTGTATGTTTAGTATGAATTGTAAATTTGAATCTGTAATCTCTAAGATTTGTATGGGAGTATCGATGACTTACTTGAGCATGGATTTGTGCTCCTCGTGCCAGACCGTGATCCTCTCCTCCCACTCCTCCTTTGACATCTTGTGTTGCTCCAGAACTCTGAGGGAAGGGCCAGTTATCAGAAAACCCACAGGTGAACTGTAAACTAAACTAAAAATCTAAGGAGCTAAATCAACCAAAGGCTGCTTTGTCATGTCTTTATTTCCTACCCTTGTGTGTGTTTATTTTGATGGCAATTGTGAGTTGGACATGGGGTCATCACTTAGTCATTGAGTGATACTACTACTGGAGGATTTCAACTGTTATTCATTTCAGCTTTTATTTGTGATATACATGATAACCGTTATCTTGCTATAATGTAACGTGATCGACCTTTATCTTGTAATGCGGTGATTTGTATCACGTTGTAACATGATATAAGTCACATTATCAGACAAAGAGATACTGATCTTTTTCTCGTGGTATGCCGTAAAATGTGTCTTTTGCATTTTACTGCTGTAGATTTTCATGGTTGAACAACGAAATGGATCTTTTTTATACATTGTTGCATAGTATAATCAACAAAAAATGACAATATTTTATTAATTCCACACATAGTTCTTGAAACGTATAACCTTTGAGTGTTTAAAGCTGTGTTATTTAATTGCATTGAAATGGGTTGTATTTCACAGGTGATCTGGTTGCAAGTGCATTTTACAGGCTTTATCAGCTACAACCACCTGAGCCACAGCAGCACTCACCTCTTGGGCAGCATGCGTTCGCTGGACAGGTATCCCGGGTTGTGCACCGTCTTGTTGTAGTCTCCATACTTGGCCTGCACGCCGTATGAAGCCAGCAGCACCACGGTCTCCGGCGGGCAGTAGACGTCTTCCCCCAGAACGTCATCCTTCACCTGGAGGAAGAAGAGCCGGCGCGTCACGTCCTGGATCAGCTCCTCCGTCACGTCCTCCGGGTAAAACTTGGCCCGGAGCTTGAACTGTAGAGGGGTCTCCTTCTTCACGTCCTGGGCCATCACCTGGGTAAAGAGGAGAGCAGAGGAGATTTGGTTATTGAATTATTGTTATGATCCCCATTAGTTGCACCCTAACCTAAAGCACGACTAGTCTTCCTGGGGTCCACAAAAAAATAAAAAGTTAATCGAATATACAATACAGTTTAGGGTGAGACAGGGCAGGCAATTTTTTTTGAATTTTGAGAATTTTGTCTATTTAGCTTTCACAGTCTTCTTTCATACTAATATAAATAAAAGGTTCAAAATTTACAAATGAACAAGTCAGCGTTTATTTTACCAAACCCTGTCTGTTTGTGTTTGCATATTTCTCCTATACTAGAGGATTACTGCTTTCAAGTACATAGCAGCCGAAACAGGCAGTCAGTCCAGAGTCTTTCTTTTATATCATTCTATTATTATTATTTTTCTATATTCAGTTTATTGGCTTAATATCACAGCAGTGGTCCACAAAATGGCACTTTTGGATGTAATGTTGAAATATCTAGTTTCTATATTCTATTCTATATACCTTCTCCTCTGTCTATGTATCCTGGGAAAGTTATGTCCATTTGAATGTAAAAATAGTGTATAGTGGACAACAGATGTACCTTCTTGTCTGGGTTGAGCCACGTCATGAATCCTTTGCCGTCAACAAACTGCAGCCCAAAGTACCAGATCTCACGCAGGCCGATCGTCCTGGCAACCTAAGAATGAACAGAACAAATTAAGGCATTTTATTTATTTATTTTATTTCAACTTTATTTAGACTTGCAAGTCAACAAAAACAAGTTTATATTTACAATGGCCGCCTGAGTGATCAGAGAGAAACACAGGATCTCATCATCACTTTTCTAATATTATCGTTGAACACATTTATGCATCAATAATTAGAAACCAATCATTTAACATTCTGCACAATGAGTATTTTACATTGCAGTATTGTTACCTATACTTACATTAAGCTAAATATTTGTTTTTAGTGTGCTAACGTATGCTAATGTCAGTCTGAACAACTCAGCCGAGGTGACGAATAAAGTTTTTGACTGAGCTGCCTACCAGCAAAGTACAAAGGTTTGGGTAATTATACACTACACAGTGAGATCCCGGGTGATACTGTTAGGCGGTGATGTCACCATTTAGTATCTGTAAGTTTAGCGTGAGGGAGGGGAGGTTGTATTAACATGTAAGAAGGGTAGTGTAGGCATACCCTTTTTATACAAATAAAGTGCCTGTTCATTTACCTTTAGTGCTAATCTGATTTGAAAAATATCCCACTGAATGCTCTTTGATATGATATCATTAGTTTACTCAAGATGTTTACTTAGGTGCAAGTTTGACGTACTACAACTCTGTGTGCGTTTATTTATACAACTTCACACTTTTCCCACCACACATGAGAGGTAAATATTGCAATTTCTTATCCACTACATTTATCTGACAGCTGTAGTTACTGGATTAGTTAAACTACCAAACGGTTTATAATGTGGTTGAAACTGGTTTAAGCTGCAACATTAAAATGCTACACTTGTACTTTTAGAAATGCAGCAGAAACAATATAAAGCCATTGCAATTGTCTGTATAAAAATGTGATACTAAAAGAATATAAAGAATATTTTACTTTAAAGCCAAGATTTTGATTGCAGGTCTTTCACTTTACGCTGTTGTATTACTGCTGTTACTTGATGATATCTTAATTCTCTCACAAACTACAGTATAGTGTCAGGTGTAGCTATAAGGTTTGTTCAAGAAACCTGAAACCATTGAGATTGAAGATGAACCTCTGAATCTAAATGTAAACAGTGTTCTGGTGCTTTCCATACAGTAACACACAGACCTGGTCAAAGAGCTGCTTCCCTGTGGTGTTTGGGTGGAAGGAGAACTCCAGCTCCGCGTCCATAGTGGTGACGCGAACATTGACCTGCAGAAAGAGAAAAAAAGGTCATATTAAGGACATACATTTCCTGTTTGGATACACACACACCCTTAGGTCTTTAATTCTGCAGAAACATGACTTCTTTAAAGGTGGAGCCAGTGATTCTGGAGAATGCTTGTTGACAAATTCCTTTTTGAATTTTGACTTGGACAGTTAGCGCATCGTGAGAAGATATTCACTGATTTTGAAAAAAGTAATTTTGACCAGAAGCCTTCTCTAGCATTGCTGACTCCACCTTTAATTTAGCCACATTTGTGTTTGATGGTTACATTATGAAACACAACTTCAAACTTTTCATAGGTCAAAAAAAGTAAAACAGTCTGTTGTGTGAAGGGTGCCTTTAATGTGGAGCTGAGAAGTGGATTGTTCATAAACCATAATTGCTCACTATCTCATTCGACTTTGGACTAACCCTTGTGAGGTGCTTCAAGGTTGGGCGTAGGGAGATTAAAGTATCAAAAATGCTCACTGCTTGCCAAGTTGCCTTTAGACTTTAACGTTGTTGGTAAGGTCCTTTTTACAACTGAAGCAATTCAACTAGAATGTAAATCTGACTTTCAAGTGTTTCTAAACTGAATTTTCAGAATGAAAAACAAAAGATTAAAAAAGCACGTCTAACTGTCCCCCATACTTATTTGAAAAGCAAGGGAGATTGTACCATCGCTGCTCCCCTACTCTGGAACAGTTTCCCCCCTCAATTGGTAAACTCATCCAAATAACTCCTTAAAACTAATTTCTATTACCTAGCCTTTCTACCTCTAAACAATGTGTCTTAATCATTAATTTATTATTATCTTTATTTTTATGACTGTTGTTGTGTTATTGCTGCTTTTACTTTTACTATAGTCATGAGTACCATTGTTTTAATAATTTTATATAATGTTTTTTTCATATCTTGCTATATAAGTACACAATGTTAGATCAGTCTTTCTTTACTTTGCTTGCATTTTAACCTGTGAAGCACTTTGTAACACTGGTTTTAAAGGGTGCCATATAAATACAATGTTCCTTACTAATTTACATGACACCTACATGCACCAGCCTGCCTATAGGTCAGGATGGGCTTGGAGCAGTTACACAATCATTTTATGATTTTAAGATCCACCGAAGCACACCCCGACTGTCATAAAGATAAAACCCTCTGAAACTTGGGCAACAAATAAAAATTGTTTCCCAACTGACGTGCAGCTGATGTATTCCTTCCTCGCTGCTATTGCTGGCACAGCCCGGGCCTTTTTCTCAAATCATTGACCGTGCCAATCATCATTATGAAAGCAGAAGTCCATTACAATCGGTCAGTATTTGGCTGCATTAGATCTAGGAGTTTTTCTGAAATGGTGTTACATTTGTATTGTATACTTTTCGGTATCTGAAAAACTCTTACTTTTCTGTTAAACAGTTATTTAACGACCCTAATATCCTTGGGGTCAATTTGACCTCATTCAATGTTTAACATCTTAAAATAAATGGTTGACGTGACTTTCGTTTGCTTCATATTAATTTACTTTGCCTAATTTTATGGGGGCAACTGGGTAAACCTAAGATTAACATGATCGTATGTTTTGAATGTGCTGTAAACATATCATTGGTTTAGCTGTATAAAGCATACAAAAAGTATACATTTTGTTGTCGTTAAAACGAAAAAAACATACTACTACGAGCACAAAAAGATCTCTATTTCCAATATGAGGTCAGTTGGTGAGATTGTATGGTGATTTGCATAGATTTCCATAGTCACATAATAAAAAAATATTCTGGATATATGAGGAGGTGGCTGGGGTGTTGTGTTTCATTCAAAAGGTACATACAGAAATTTGGATTATAATCATTTTGGGGAGGTTTAAATTTTAAAGGACAAACAATGTTAGTTCATTTTAAGATAACAGGAGAGTTAAGACAAAATGCTACTATTGAAATCGAGTTTATAGCATTTGCCAGATCAGCACAGGAGATACCCAAGACTTTAACGTCAGTCTTGAGTAAGCAGACGTCAGCATTACCTCTTAAGTGAGGCTTTCTCCTTGGAGTGTCAATATAGGCCATTCTTATCAGTTTACATACAGACTGATGCTGTACACTTAGGTAACTCTATCCAAGGGCACAAGGACTCAACAGTAATTACAAAATAAGGGTTATTTTTGCTTTGAATGGAAAATTGATTGTTGAATTTCAAAATAAAAAACGGATGGAGGATTAAGTAGTTAAACTGTAAATGAATGAGTTGTTGGGTGGTTATCAACTCTTGAAATTTACAAATCACTGAGGGTACCTAACATGATTATTATTATAAGTTATGCATCACCACACAGCAGACATACGGCCCAGCAGTAGCCATGAAGTAGCTATTCCTCTCTGGTAGGAATGTGTGCAGCCTGGGTCAAACTCTACATTTGGTTAATGAGTAAATGCCAAGAAGGATTGGTGCCTCTTGGAAAATCACTCACAAGCTTGAACAAAAGGAGATATATGCGACTAAAACTATACAATACACATAAGAGTAACCCTTAAATTTGAGTAGGTTGCGCTTCAACAATAGAGATTCTTAATGGAGTGCTAAACCAAAAAAGCCATGTTCCAAAAAAGTAAAGCAGCAAAGGTTGCACATCTCAAGTTCCTCAAGTTATGGAGGACAGAATAATGTCATTTCACTTGTTTCATTTGTTTTGATGTTTCATTATAGGCACACATATTTCCACAATCTTTACAGGTGATCCGTAATAGATAGAGCCCACTACCTTCCATTCAAACTGGGAACAGGAAGAGGCATTTCAGTGACGCATTAAATCAATTTATCAACTTGAAAGTCTTACTGTCTTGGGCATCTTGGCTCAGGTTGTGTGGGGGTTAGGTCCAGGAGAAAGAAAAGTGTGTTCCCAGGGCAGAAGACAGTGGCCGACTTCCAAGCAAAACCTGCACCTGATAAAGAAAGGCAGCTCCGCTATGGAGAGAGGCAGACTCAAGGGCAGGGCCAGTGTGTCCTTTTGAACCAGGTTGTAGATCACTGTATAGTGACGTGGTGGGAGGTTCGACTTGGACACTATCACAGGAAAACACTGACAGATTTACCTTTAGTTTGACTAGGGCAAGATGGTAGGGACAGCACACAGCCAACTCCACCCATTGACAATCACCTGTCCCAGTCAGCACCTGCACTAGACTTTGGACCGCTCGGACGAGGCTACAGTATATAGGCCCCCACAGACTATTTATGTTGCCTGTTTGAGAGGTGACATGACATGAGCGAGTGTTAGATGGGTTGTCATAAAGAGATCATATAGAGATAACACATCCTAAAGGCAGTCAAGAGTTATGGGTAAAACTTCAAGTTAAACAAACTCTCAAGGGTTGAATATAAAATAAAAAACTGAACCGCGCTACGTATCTGGAGGCTTAGATTTAGAGTATTACAAAAAAAGGGAGAATGCACACATGTCACTATGTTGATTTCTTTGTTACTATAACTACACCTATATGTAAGAAATGATTAAAATTATTTTATTACATGCTGGATTTATTCTAAGTCTTATGGGGGAGAACGGGGGAATCTGAGGCATCGGGTAATGTGAGCCACCCCCTGTATCTAGGCAACGGAAAACATTTGTGGTCATGTGAGATATATGTTTTCAAGCCCCTCTCATTTCCACTTGGCATTGAAAGAGAGGACCTCATGGTGCTGTGGTAAGCATGTTTTTTTCACCAAAATAGGTATTTTGCATGTAAAAGTAAATTTTCTTGCTGTCAACTTAATCAACTGTCCTGCCAAAGCAAATGTATTCACGTAGAAAAACTTATATCATACGTGTTGATACATATGAAACCATGTGATGCTGATAACTGAAGATTAGCCTGAAATGCTAAGAGAGGTAGTTTTTTCTCAAATTGTGGTGGTGGGGGAAAGTGAGCCAAATGCTGTGGGGGAAAGTGAGCCACTGTCTCACTTTCCCCCACCATAAGGCACAAGTTAAGTTTAGTCTTAAACATATTTTAATGTAATATTACATGACATATGTTTTATTTTAATGTCATACACATTGTAGAAAAGCCATCATGCCAAGGAAATACACCAGGAAGACGACTTGGGGCAACCACAAAGAAAGAGCACCTTCTCATCTTTCCCTGTAACCTCCAGGGCTGGAATGTAGAGTAGGCCTAGTTGTAGAGTATGACAGGCTGATGTTATAATCCAGTTGGGTCTTCTCCTGTGTTCTGAGTCCCAGGCTGTTCTCGCTGGTTCTGATTTTCCTATGC
>CM049408.1:25897500-25990000 GCA_026929865.2 Hyperoplus lanceolatus | reverse complement strand
AGTCCTCCGGTGAGGTTCAGTAAACTCTGCGTGAAGAATGTCTTCAATGTGGTGCTGATCTTCGTCTACGTAATGCTGACTGCGGTGGCCGTGTTCCTGGCCTATCAGACCATCTCTGAGTTTCTGAATAAACTCAACAACCCCGTCATGTCCGTCACCTATAAAGAAGTGGACTCGTTTTCACCCCCAGGTTTGTAAAAAAAAAAAAAAAAAACAGAGGTCATAAATAGGGCTAGATAGTCATTTGCTAGATCACTTGAAACCATGACTGGTTCAAAGCAGAGGTGGAATAATAAACAGATCCTTTATTTAAGGACATATGTAAGCTGAGAAAGACTGTACTTGCAACTACAGTATTTTTTAATGCTGTTGTCATGCCTTTCTTGTAATAACTGGTGAGCTATCTAGTGATCTCAAGAAAACAAAAGTTTTTTTTTGCTCTTATTACTTAGAATATTAAATGCCATAACATCAAGATCATGAGTAAGTTTTGTTGTTTTCCTGGAGAGAACAAGTGAACCCATTAGATTGTTTCCTCAATTGTTCAGTGATCTCGAAAACAAGTTTTAGTTCTCAAGATAACAGGTTGCTTAACACAATAATAAACTCAATCCATAAATAATAGCTTGTTACTGTATTGAAGTTGCAATATATGTAATGATCCATTATTACTTTGAGACACATTTATTGTATAAAAGCTGCTATACAAATAAAGTCTTATAACATTATTTATACAATTAACTTCTATTAATATTACTTAACAATTAATTTCTTCTTTTTGCAGGCATAGCTCTGTTCCCTGGCAGAGCTAAGCTGCTGAGCTGCAAACATCACTTCCATGACCACATCCCACCTTTAGTGAACCCGGGTACACATCAGGACGGAGACTGTGTGTTTAAAAACGTGACTTACGTTGGGCCGTTTACCAACCAAACGGAGGTCGGCCATTAAAATGACTACAAGACATGAATTAAAGCAAATACAAAACAATTCTGAACATCATGATATACTTGGACCCACTTTTTGTCTTATGAAACTAACCCTTTACCTCGATTTATCCCAGAAAAAAGCCATGGTGGTCCGTGGGCCGTCTGACGTCAGAAACAAAGAGTTGATCTTCATGCAGTTCAGTCGTAACGAAACAGAAGAGGACTTCAGCGACATCACCTACATGCTCTTTTCCAAGTTTAGTGACTTGACCGAGAGGTAAGTAGTATTGATCCTGATTGTTCTGTCTTGTTTATCATAAACTCTGGTGAGACAGAGGCTCACAACACAGCTTGATGTTTACACTGGGGAAATTGATTGTATCACTTAAACGTCAATGAAGTAAACAGATATGTGACCTACATAGAACTTAAATGTAATTCTGCTGCTTCATGCCTTTTGAAACAAAGAGCGATTGATGCATTTGCTTTTTTGACTTCTGTCTTATCTGTGTTGTTTTCTGACTCTCTAGTGCAAATACATCGGAGTTTATGAGGGACTGTGAGAGGAACTACTCCACGTGGACCTTCTCTGGAGGATTCAGAACCTGGGTCAAGATGTCTTTGGTGACGACGTCCGGGAGAAGCGCCGAAGCCGTCGAGTTTCGCCAAGAGGTATTCAAGCCCAACCAAATGCACACATACAATACATGATGAAAATTTACTTTCAGTGCATTAACTTCAACTATGATTTTCCAGTCTGGCGTGGTGAAATTCAATGACAAAAGGCCAGAACCAGAGCAAACCAACCAGCTCTTCTTTGTTGTCTTTGAATGGCGGGATCCTTATATGCAAGAAATCAGAGTGGTGAGTTTTTCTCGTCTTCAGAATTGATCCGCCATATTGTGTGTCATAAGACGTTACAGGTGGAGTCAGCGATTCTGGAGAATATGTGTAGTCAAAATCAAGGAATATCTCTCCTCACGATCCACTTGTCTGTAATGTGTGTGTGCATTGCATAAAAAAAAATCCAGTGTTAAAACACAGCCTAGGCTCTGTGTCAACGGGCATGTTGCTAGCTACAGTGGTCCCATTTTGTTGACATACACTTTACAGGGCCTAGGTATTGACAGGTAGAAGGGGAGATATTCACTGATTTTGACAATCTCCAGAATAGCTGACTTTTTTCCTTTCTCAAACAGGTCGTTACTGCGAACCCCTGGAGCTCCGTAGCCATTCTCTGCGGCGTCTTCATGGCCCTCTTTAAAGCCACTAACTTTGCCAAACTCACGATTCATTGGATCATCAGGATGCGGAAGAGGCACTTGAGGAACAAAGAACGGGAGATGAACCCCATCACAGATAACTGTGCTGCTTCTGACACAATCGCACAGGATCCAAATTCTCCAAGTTATTGATTTTATTTTGACACAATTGTGTGTGTTTTTTTTTAGGTCACTCACAACTTGCACCCAATTTGTAATCACTGGTTAGCACTAAGGAATGTTTATTCATAACATAGCAGATGGTGATACCTTAATATTACTGCTCGATTTATCATCTCCTAAAAAATGGTCAGTTTGAGAAGAATTTAGTGAATTTTGTTGTTGTTGTTGCATTTCAAAATAAGATGTATTTCACAAATATTTACTTAAACATTCCTGGAAATGCAGTTTTTGTACACAAGTGAAAAGAAAATGTTGCTGAGACAGTTAAAATGTTGGTTATGGTTTGAGAGCTTTTAAGGGATTTTTTTAAAGCTGTGGCTGTTTCTGGTGTAAAATTAAAAATAATGTGAACTTTGGTCAAAATGTTGCATATGTGTAATCTTATTCTGAAGGGAATATTATCGAGTATTGTATGTTTGTGCTCTCCATTTCCATGTCAGAAAGCGTTTTAATTATATTCACAACTCTACAGGGATTGTCGTGGACTGCTTTTCTTCCATCAGAGTGATCTGGTGTGTATTTTTGTAGTTTTTAAGCTGAATCGTTCCGGGCCGAAGTTTGTCTTACTGCTGTTGTTTTTACATGATTTCAACATAATGTAAACCAGTGTGTTCCTTTGCTGTTACACCTTACTTGAATTATTCTTTTAATTGTGTTTTGTTCAATTTTGTATCACACGCGCACATCATGTTTTGAGAACATTTGGGAAAATAAAAATATATTTTTATGTCTGATTTTTGGAGTCATTTCAAGTCGTTTAGAGTTGAAACAAAGTTAATTAAGCCATCCGCTCCACAAAACGCTTAGTATGGCAGCGTTTGCAAATCGGTGGCTAATGTGCAACATATAACATCAAAACCCAGTCATATAGCATGTAAGAAAACAGGCTTGTGGTAGTAGGCTATCCTCCACTGTAGTGAAACTGTTTAGTTTCAATAACCCTGAACCTCGGTGTTCCTTGTTCTTGCACGGCGGTGTTTCTTGAACGCACCGCGACTTGTTTGCAGTCTGTGGGGTCGAGCAGCAGGATGTTGTTGTTAGCTTCAGCGGTGGAGGAGAGACTGCAGTAGTGCCGCACATTTTGGATGTTATAAAGGTACACAGCACACATGTCTCAGTACTTTCACTTCTTACGGACAATGTGTCTTAGCTGTAACCCCCTCATTGCTTAATATATGAACTATATCATTGGTGTAACGTTGGTGTCGCTGTGTAGCATGCTGTTGCTAGGAGGCAAAGCTACTATCTAGCTAACTACGTTATTGTTCTTATTTAACACTTCAGAATAACGTGTTTTCTATCCGGGGTCATAGTTCGTAAGTTTGTGGAGGTTTTCTGTGTGTTAAAATACCATTTTATTTTCTCGAAACGGATATTTGCTCTCAAGTATAACTGATCAGCTAGCTACATCTAGGCTAACAACAATGAAGAACCCAGCCCTTGAATCAGTACGTTAATCATAAGGTGGTTTGAACTGTTGTATATGTTTAAAGTAGGTGTTTTTGCAACAGTTGACTAAGTTTGAGTGCTCTCATAACTTTAGATGTTCACATTTTATGCAAGTTGTGTTTCTACATTACTGTAGCTGTTAGCAAGATAACAAAACAAGCCAGTTGCAGTGAAAACGTCTTCAGAAAGACAGACAGACGTGCTTTTATTGTGTCTTTGTTTTCTGTATCGTCCATTGCTTATTAACTTAAAAACCTGAAGTCACTTTTCTATATCTACCTTCAAATAAATCTATTCACGCTTAAAGCGAACAGAGGGAAAACAAACTCTATGGGCATTGAATATTTGCTAAATTAACCAGAAACAGGCTTATTGCAAGGTACATTCACACAAACAAGGAATTTGCAGTGGTGTGTAGGTGCACACAGAAAACCATAGAGAACAAAAAGTAAAGGCATGTCAAAGTATATAATAGAAAACGTTATCAAAGGAAAAATATGTGCAACTATCTATTTAAAAAGAAGTGCAGGAGTGAGAAGAGTAATCAAAAATGTCCAAATCATCACAGTGTGCAGACAGAAAGGACAAGGGTTTTTTAATGTAACACTTTGCAGATTGTATCAAACATTTTACCCTCTGGTGCATCAGCAGCTAGTATCAGTGTTTAATATGAATTTAGTATCTTGTATTTTGTCCTTGGTCCGGCCCTCTAGAGATTATGTGGCTGAGAGGTGAATATGACCCACTGATCATACTGTTATTATAAATAACTGCCCTCTGGTGCTTTGGGAGTGGAAAGAGATGGTGACAAAGGCATTTCGTAAAGTTGTTATGAGATTGATTCTAAATTAAACTTTTCTGTTTGAACTTTGAGTCACTCGGTCTCGGTGTGTGTGTATTAAAGTTTAACCTAGAAACATGGAACGTTTGAAAAAAGGTCTGTTGTCTTACTTTTGTCTGAAGCATACATGTTTTGAGCAGGTTAGCTTAGTTTATGACACTTAGTTTTATCTTCTAGAATCTTGAGTTGTTTGTTTGTTGAAATCCAACCTTGCCACAATGTCAATCTTGTAATGAGAGTTTTCTACCACGCCAAGTGTTGCACTTCCTTGAATTGTTCTTAGTCAATCGATGTCCCCATAAGAGCCTGGTTGGAAGTTGGCCATAGGAAGGCTAGAGTGCCAATTTTTCCTTTTTGTAATTTATGTTTTGTCCTTGGCTTTAAAGCGTGTAAAGAATATTTTGTTCATGCTTTACATATTATTGCTAAATGGCAATAAAAGAGATCTCATCCTGTACCGTCCTGAACCAAAATCCTGGCAACAGGGATCATTTGCACAATAGTATCACTCTGCAAAATTGCGCAGCTCTTTATCTTGAATTACTCTAACTGCACATCCCTCTCTTTTAATATATATATTTTACTCCATAATTCACATTTAATATTTATATTTAATATTTAGTATTATTCGACTTGACTTATGCTTACTGTTTGTTTATTTTTATGCACCATCAGCCCACGGCAAATTCCTACTATGTGTGAACGTAGTTGGCAATAAACCTCATCTGATTCTTGTATCGGCTGCTATTTGATTTTAAACTTACATTTCCAAATTAAAAATATACAGGGATGTTTTCTTTGTACAGCACTTTGAGGCATCATTTTTCTGTAAATAAGGACTAGAACACATTTTGATTGATTTATCTATTATCGTTTTGTTAAAGAGAGCCTCAAAGCTATTACGAAGAAGAGAGATTGCTTCAAGACTTTTATTTATCCCAACATCTATGCCCCAGTGACATTTAAGTTCTCCACATGATCAGTTGCATTTTGGGAGGTGATGGTAGCGTAGCCACAGGCGCGAAGTATCCAGCCTTTTGACTTGTGTCCGACTCAAGTTCCCCACTCTGATTGTGAACGTCAAACTAGTCCAGACATAGCTCCCTGATGCATTCTGCTGCCATGTCCTGCTGCTGCTGGCCGGAGAGTTGCTCATTCAGCAGATTGGAATTAGACCAATGTCCAGGCTGAACTCTGTACTGGCATTAGGGCCGTGGCACTGGGGCATGTTGTGAATAGTTACAGTAGGTGTTGTTGTTAAGAGAAAATGAGCTTTGTCTAGAGCTCTCTCTACTGTGTTGCTTAGACAAATCTGAGTTGTTTCTATAGCTTTGCTACAAACATATAGCACACTGCACGTACATATTTCTGATATTTCGATTTTTTTGAACGCCATATCCAACTAAAGTAAACCACACCACCCATATAATATACTTATAATTCAAAAGCTGTGTTGCTGTGTGTGTCCCTATGTAAGCTGTGATTGATGAGTGTTTTTTCTCTAATATGTTCTCTTTATTGACAGTAATGGGCTGATTTCAACTCGTGTTCAAGATGGCGAGAGACAGAAAGTGCATCCTCTGTGAAACAGTCCACGCCTCCAAGCAGGTAATTCACCCTCATACATGATCTACTCTATTCACATTTTGATTTAAAATCTTTTTATTTTATTTTATTTGAGAAAATTAATTTATTTTTCTATGGTGGTCAGTGTTCTACTGTGCATCTAAATTCCCCCTTTAGGTGATCAATACATTTTAATTAAACAAGTAAAGGTTGCAGGAAATTGACAAGTTTGGATGCCTAAACAGAAAAGCTTCATGGTCAATGTGTATCTTTTGCAGGAGATGGATGAGCATATTAGAAGTATGCTGCACCACCGAGAGCTGGAGAAGGTCAAAGGCCGGTGAGTTGTTGTTGCACTTCTCCAAAAATACACCACAAGGCCAGGTATCTAAATTACTTTAATATCACGTTAATATTTAGAGAAGTTGATGAAGAAATTATTACTATTATAGTTTGGACTTCAAAAATTCAATAGAGAATTTGTAAATTAACTAGTATTCAAATGAAAGCTTTAAATTAGTTTGAAGAGTTTTATCCAAATATATTTGGGTCATGCGTTACAGTACGTTGGCACGCGTTCCTCAGGGTTATCCGGCCAGTTGACATAGAGGCAGCTGTCTCGACCGTGGCACATATATTTAGACACAATCTCGCCGGAACAACAGGCATGACCGATAGAAGGCAACTGGCTATCTCGTGACGGCCATGTAGATTACTAAAGGTATGCGGCCTGTCGCTGCGTTGGAAGGATCTAGACTGGAGCAAATACCAGTTAAGGGCTGGTGTTGTTGCTAAGTTACTGGGATTTCATGTAAACATTGAAATGCAAAGATGCCATATTTTTAACTGATGGTCGGGTAAATGTGTATGATGTCCTAAGTTTTGGAAGTATGATTTTTTTTCTTCAAAAGAGTACATTGCAATCGGGATAGCTAATTTACAAAGCTGCAGTTTGATACAGTGCTATATGTGGTTTGTGTGATTCCTGCAAATAAATTCATTGTTAAAATTTGAGTTTGCATGTACGACTGCAGCTGAGAAATAAATGTAATTTTTTGCATATTATTTTTATGCTATTATGCTTTGATAGACAAAGCTAATGCAGGATAATAAGAGACAGAGACAAAAAAAATTAATGCAGTTCAAGCAGAGAGAAGAAAAATAAGAAAAGATTTACAAGACGATACATATCAAAATTAAAACGTATCCCTGTGTCATTGGTAAGGAGATGCCAACTGCACGAGAGGTCAGAGAATGGCAGCGGGCCATGACACAGATTTGAAAAAGAAATTGAGAAGGCAAAGTCACTACCCTCTATCAAGAGTCACAGGATGGAATAGTTGGGAGAGGTTTTGAAGTGGAGGCTACTAGCAGCTGCAGGGGTCTCCAGTTACAAAGGCTTTACATGGGGTTGGGCAGCAGGATGCTAAGGCCTGTAACACATGCTGGCCTGGATGGGTAGGGGTGGGGGGCTGGGTCCTGGCTCTTGAGAGAAAAAAGTAAGCAGTCAAAAACAGACATTGCCTTCTGTAGAGTCTCAGAGCGCAGCGGACACCATCATGGAAGCGCACTAGGCTGAAGAGAGCCACCGTGCCTCGCTCCCCCCTCTCCACGCGCCCCGGTGCTGTGCTCCACGGCTGGACATAAACGGCTAAATTAAAGCCTGTCTGCTCCTATTTGCCGACACCATGGGAATGAGGAAATGAGGAAAGGAAAAAATCAAGATCAGGAAGAATCATATATTTTTTAACAAGGGAAAATTACAAGTTAGCTTACCTCCTGATCTGTGACAAACTAGAGAATTTGGACGAGTTATCTTTTTTTAAGGATTGTTGAGTATTCTCCTCTCCTGATTTTATTTTGACTTTTAAGAAACAGAACATAGAGCCAGTTGTTGTTGTTGGAGGCTCTATAGACAAGAAAACTAAAGCAGACCAGACCGTATCAGAGCAATGCCTGAAGGAACGATTGAACGCCCGCTCTCGCCTTCCCTCCCCAGGGACTGCGGACACGAGTGCAGGGTGTGCAAGGTAACGGTGGTTAGTCTCACCGATTACGCCAGCCACATTTCCAGTCCCTCACACAAGCAAAATGTGGAGGCTGCGGAACTAAAGCATTCTGTGAACGACCTGGACGAGGACTACTTCGATCAGGCTTTGGTGGAACTGATTGAGAAGAGAAAAGAACAGATCAGGTAAGACCGTTTTGCTATTTCACTATTTATTATTCAAAATAGTATAGCTTTTTAGGTTGGGAAAAATAGTTGACAGTGTTGCTTTAAAACAACAACAAAAAAGATGGAGTATTTCCAGAGTATATACACAGATTAAGTATGTGTGGAAAAAATACTTTTTGCATTCTTCAATGCTTATGATAAACTGTTTTTATTTAATTATTTGTGTTGCACATATAAGAAAATAGTTATTTTTTATATTTCAGGTTTGTTTGTTAATTGCATTTGAAACCCTGCAGTTTATACAACTTATAGAGGGCAACATTTCCATTGCAATATTTTGCAGAAACATTACAATTCTGGCCTATGTTTATAACGTTATGGTTATGATTTAACAACAAATGCAATGCTAACTGATAGCTCACAAGCTCTCGTTTGTGTGTACATACACCATGTATAGTCATATTTTGCTCCATGGTGCTCACGGGCCTGTTTTAGCTGCAGCAAGTTGAGCTGCGGCTGGAGTCGTATGTCAGGTCTGCAGCCTTAATAAAAAGCGTGACTGACGGCATACACAAAGTTCAGACAAGTTTGCTGCCCTTTAGAAATTGTAAAACAGACAGAAACCCTCACATCAGCCCTGTGAAATAAATAAATACATTGAATTGTGAAATAAATTCAAATTTTCTTTTGATTTATCATTTAAATTATAATAATGTAAAAAAACAAGGCAAAAGCTGGCTTTCAACCTTCAGCTTGTCACATGATAGATCTTTTACCTGACAGTGAGCCAAGAGATGTGGTTGCTGTGGAGACTTTTTTAGATCTCGTTAAACAGATTCCACTGTTTCTGTAATGATTTTTAGTCAGTTTTCTCTTGCAGACAAGCAGTCTTAAACTTGCATTAATACATTATGGCCACTTGAGGCAGTAGAAACAAGCTGTGAAAACACATTTGACTTTTTTCAACCATCTTTCAAGTTATTTGGAAAACTTGCTTGCAAATAATAGTTTTTTACACATCTTTCCATTCATTCATGATAAATGGAAGCCTTCGTGGCTAGAAAGACTTGGTTTGAGCGCAGTGAGAGTGAACCAAAATAGTAAAGTTAGTTGTTGTAAAACCATAACAAAGAGCTTAAAGATGTTACATTTCTATAGAGCTCAATGGTGATGGCACAGTCAGGTGCTACTTTCACATATAAGGAGTCCTGCAATCCATTGTGAATAGAAACTTTTTTTTTTTGAGAGTTAACTTCTTTGATTACTTTTGTAATTAATCACATTTGTTGTAGGCATTGTAGCTCTGATATTTGGTATTCTCAAGACTGACCCAAGAGCTTTCCTATGTCCGAATGTCATTAACAAAATTTCATTATGAATGGATATTTTCTAAGATTAACTGTCTTTGGTTTGTAGAAAAGACAAGGAGGCTGCTGCTGCAAAAGTAGCAAAAGAAGAAGAGGAACGGAAGAAAAAGGAAGAGTTCCAGAAGAGGTTACAAGAAGCCAAGGAGCGTTACCGGCGTGACGGTGCTTGGCAACAGCCATCACAGACAATCAATGGATCCAATCACCAAACCTCTTGGTACAGGGGCAACAGCCGGTATAATGCCAGAGAACAGGGGGCCCGGCCCTGGCACAACAGTAACCAGGGAAAGAGTGCCACCTGGCATGCTCAGGAGCCCCCCAACCTTTACAAATGGTCTTCTGCAGAGCTCTCGGGTGGGAGCTTGCACAACCAGGATCGTTCCGGCAATAGGCAGTGTGATCAGGCTGCATTATTTGGCAACCAACCAAATCGACTGCCTTGGCTCAGCAACGGGGGCAGTAGTAACGGAATCTATGGCCGAAACAATATTTCCCAGTACCCACAAAGGGGCCGGTCGAGCCTTTTAGGGGAACCTCCTGTCCATTTAACTTTTCCAAGTTTTTATACCCAGGCTCTTAACCAAAACAAGGGCATTATCCAAGGAGTTCAGCAGGCAGAAGGGCTTCAGAATGGGGAGGGACAAACAGCAGAACCTGACCACAACACTAATAAGAGCTCCAAGACCTTCGGTAGCAATCCAAAGCTGGACAAGACTTGTCGCTGGTCACCATATCCAGTCTCAAAAGGTGTTGAATCTGTACCCCATAAAGATACCAACCCATCGAACTCATTAGAGAAATACCCAACAGTCCCCAAACCCCAGAAACAAGACAAGGCTCCAGAAACCAGTGCCTCGAACAGACAGTCCCGACCTGAACAGAAACCAGTGCAGTCGAGTAGTAAACAATGTGTTGAGGAGAAAGGGAAGCATAAAACAAGCCCCAAGGCCAAACCTACAGAGAGGAGTAGCAGCGGCAGTAGAGACAGCAGTTGTCATAAAGATGAACGCCAGGACTCTACATCTTCAAACCCTTCCAATCAGAAAAAGAAAAAGCCATCGCCACAGAAAGATTGGAAGACTTCCTCACTTTTGGGTGGAGCTCAACCCAGCAGTAAGACCTCCCCAAGTCAAGTGCCCGCACAATCAAAATCAACCACATCAAAGCAGAGTGGAGTCAGGTCCGTGGCTCCAACAACTATTGGCCCGCTTAAATCCAGGCAAGAACGTCAGCTCCCAGAAATGCTAAAGAAAGCCAGACAAATTGTGTGGGAAAAGAGGGGCTCTTTAGATAGCTCCAGAAACAACAGGTTGGAGATGGCTTTGCACATTGTGGAGGAGCAGCAGCAGCAGCAGAAGGATCATCAACAGAGTCAGATTGGGGTGAACAAAGAAAACAGCTGTAAGCAGAATGCAGCTAAACTAAATTTACCTGACTTAGTTAGGCCAGAAAAGCCACAATTGCAATCTTCAGACAGAAGCCAGTTTCTACAATCACTGCAGGTTAGCACGTCTACCATGGAAAGCTCCGAACCGGCAGCTTCAACCAGGGAAGAAGAGGAGGACAGGAGTAAAGTGGTGAAGGAAATATTCCCTGTGGCCCCTGAGGAAGCCATGCAAGCAGTGGAAGCTGGGCAGAGCTCAGAGAGTGACACCTCCAGAAGTGTTGAAGCACAGATGGCCTTGGATGGGTCAAATACATCAACTCTATCCAAACCTGACCTGCCTCCTGTCTTAAAACGTGACCTCACCAAACACATCAGCTCCAAGAGTAAACCAGGCAGCCACGAGCCAAACCTGAACATTGCCAGACGAGTGAGAAACGTGAGCGAGTCGAAGAGAAGCGACAGTGAAAAGGATTCGGGTCTTAAACCGACCGTGCGCCAGCTCATCAGTTCCTCCGGGTCTCGACGCAACGTGAACTGGGATCAGGTCTATCAGGAGGTCCGGAAGAAGCAGGACAAAGGCAAAGGCATGCCAAGGTAAAGTTCTGATCTTACATTTAGAGATTGACATATATTGTTTAAGGATGCCCCGCTGAAAGTCGATGATTAGAATCATAGGTTTGATGCTACGCAGTCGACGTATATTCTTGAAGTTGTGCTGTTGGGTTATTTTTTATTTACAATTAAGCCACAACAGTACCTAACAGATGAAAACAAACTGACAACCCGCCATTATTAGTTTATGGTGCACCCCTAAACGCATGCAGACAAAACTGAGTTTTCAAAAGATCTCCACCCTGGATGGTGTTTCCTGAATGCTCTGTTTTCAGTGATTTGCCATTTTTTTCGTGTAGATAGAAGGAAAAAATTATATAAATAACTCCAATGCACATTTCTGATTGACAAATAGTAACACTATTTCTATACTGAACAAGCAGATCCGATTCGACTGAGAAGATTCAGAGTCGCGGGCAGCCCTTTCTTTTTTTAATGTTATTTTTGGTGAGCTCATTTTATGTCTTCTCTGTCTACTGTCCTCCAGGTTTGGGATTGAGATGGTGCAATGCGAACAGGAAGACCACAGCCAGGAGGAGGAAGAGATTCCCGTTCTGGAAGGTATCCAATGGGAGGCCTTGATGGACGTCTCGGCTTCCGTTTCTTCCCGAAAACGCTCGTTATCAGAGAGCAGCATCGCTCCGACAATAACCCACTCCATGTTTACATCCCAAGCGTCAAAGGAGACGCCTCTAAGAGAAACCTTCAAGACAGAGCAGCACAGATCCTCCATCTCTCCCAATGCCAAATTCACCCAAGAGAAGAAGGATACTCAGTGCCAGCAAGAGGTGGAGCAGATGCTGGGTCAGTTAGAGGCTAAAGCACAGAAGCAGAAGCAGCCGGACACACTGACCTCTGCGACAGTGAAGGCCCTCCAGCGGTCGGATTCGGTGCTCGGGGACAGTTCGGGGACGGAGCAGTGCGATGCCCAAGGAACAGGGAAGAGGCGAAGAGCAACTGGGGTGAGTAAAGGAGAAAGTAGCTGGATTTTACATCACTATGCTTTTATGCACATTTTGAGGTATCGTATCAGGAAATCGTGATGGAAAAGATACATTTTATAAGAAAGAAAGAAACAAATTTGCAAAAATCTTTAGGCACGCTTGAGGTGGTATTCCAATTATACGTTGCCTATACCGCCATCTTCAGATCAAACTTGCTAGTGTCGTTTATGCGCTCCAACCACTCGAATGAAACGCTAAGAAGGAGAATGTGACTTGTGTCTTTCTTCCTTGTAGGATGTCCCAAGTGCAGAGACGTCCAGCCTGGAACACAATAACAAAAGAAGGAAGGTCAAATCCAAAAAAGGTCAGTATCTCTGAGTTCAGTTGTCTTAATGGAATCATGTTTACAATTATATTATCGTTTTATGACAGTCAAATATGTGTTTGTATGTAGCATTTGTATGTAGCATATTACATACATTTACACGTTAAGCTAATGAAATGAATGATTTTATTTTGATACAATTGAAATCAAGCTGAATTAAGATCACAGAGACTCCACAAAACTCCACCGATGATTCATAAGTATTTTTTGTCTCTCTGTGCAGAGCGTTCCCAGATTGACCAGCTGCTGGCTGTGTCTCTGCGGGAGGACGAGCTGAGTCGCACCCTGCAGACGGTGGACACCAGCCTCATCCAGGCCCGGGCCGCGCTGGAGGCCGCATACATGGAGGTGCAGCGCCTCATGGTGGTGAAACAGCAGGTAAAAAATGAAATGTATACTAAAAAGAGTTAATTATTTTACAAGTAGACGTTTTTCATTTCCTGGCGGCTCGTGTATGTATTTTTCTTTTATGAAGATGACTGGAGAGATGAGCACACTGAGAAACAAGCGCATAGAGCTACTAAAAGGAATGCAAGGTAAGGACATGTAGTTATGAAATACATTAGTTTATATACAATAAATTGTCACTTTTACTACCAATGACTTCATTTGAGATTTAATGAAAAATGTGAGATTTTGAAGTTGTAGTGTCAAAACACACAAACAGTACATCACATTTTAGGCTGTTGTCCCAGAGTAACCCATGACAACCACAGTAAACACAACTGAAACTGACATAAACCGTGACATTTTTCTACAGGTAGTTGTATGGAGGAAGCACCTCAGGTCAAACTGAAAGAAGAAAAGATGGATTCAGTAGAAGCTGAAGTCCCACACATGCCCCCCTCTACTGCTGCCCTTCCCTCTGTAACGTACACTGCCGCGGCCCCCAGTCCCAGTCCTCCTGCCCACCCCGCCTCCCCTCCCTCCTCCAGCCATCCATTCATGCCTATAGTCATCAAGGAGGAGCCTCAGTCACCGGTCCATGTCAGCTCAGAGCCAGACCCTGTGGACATTATAAGCCACTGCGCTCACAGCACCACTCCAGCGCTGCCTGGCCCCCCTCCTCCTGCAGCCTCTCCACCAGGTAACTACATTTGATGCCTGATACAAAATCATTGACAATGTTTAGAATGTTATACACATTAATAGACAATCGTGGATTTTTGCCACTTGTGTCAGACACTTGAGGGAAAATAGAGAAAATACCCAACAAGTGTTCATGACAATAACGTGTAATGTCTTCTGATCCAGGAGCATGTGAAACTCTTGCAGAACCTTCCCTTAACTTCTGGCCATCTCCTGAAAGAAAGCCCAAGCTGCACCAAACTAACACTGACCATCACTGGGAGAACTTTGAAAAAGTGGCTTTACCAAAGGAGACCCAGTGGCAGATCTCAGGTCAGTACCTCCACTCAGCCTACGGATGATAGAGAGAGCGACACCAACAAGTTTATAAATTACAAGTCCAGCTCTCCCAAGACATGGTAGAGCTTCCCCAGATGGCCCCCACTGATCTAACGGTGAACTTAGATTCAGAGGAAATCCAGAATCGCTAAGGGAGAATAGAGAAAATGCTCAAAGAGTCCTTTTTCATTTCTGTTCAGCGTTCATGGCAATAACATTTGATATCCTTTTGATCCAGGTGCATCTGGAGTTCTTGCAGACCCTTCCCTTGACTTCCAACCATCTCCTGAAGAAAATCCTGAGCTGCACCAAACCAACACAGACCATCGTTGGGAGAACTTTGGCAAGGTGGCTTCACCCACTCATGAGACCCAGTGGGAGGAGCTTTCAGGTTAGTACCTCCACTCAGCCTATGGATGAAATAGTAAATAAAGCATTAAAAATGCCCCCCAATTGTTTTTTAAGTTACACTCAATAGCTTTAATGGAGAATAAAGAACTAGTTCCAAAAATTACTTTCAACTTCTGTTCAGCCTTCATGACATAACATTTGATATTTTGGGATCCAGGTGCTTCTGAAACTCTTGCAGACCCTTCCCTTAACCTCCAACCATCTTCTGAAAGAAATCCCGAGCTGCACCAACCCAACACAGACCATCACTGGGAGAACTTTGTCGAGCCCGCTGACTGCAAAGAAAGCTTATCAGCACTGGTTGAAACAATGGATAAGTCCATTCATGCAACAAGAAACTCTCTCACCCCGGACTCCAAAAGTTCCATAAAGCTTCTGTCGCCTAGCAGGAGGGGCTCTGAGGTCGGGGGCGTTGTTGCATGTGCAGCTACTCATTCATTTGAGCAACCATCTGTCCCCTCAACACTGAGTCTACCGCCCTCTCCAGGTGAACTACGTAGTGGAAAGCGTGTGAGAAAGCTCAAGAAGAGGAAAGTATTGAAAAAGGCCCAAAGCACAGAGCAGTTTGAAAGCAGTGACACTGAGGTTGATGGTGAGATTTCCAAACCAAGATGGCTCCGCCCACGCAGGAGACCCAGTGGCAGCTCTCAGGTCAGCACGTCCACCCAACCTACGGACGATCGAGAGGGCGACATCTTAATGGAAGGAGTGGATGACGCCTCTATGCAACTGTGTCCAATCGCCAGGGTTAGAAAGCCCTCCAAAAACATGGCAGAGCTTCCCCCGTTGGCCCCCACTGAACTAACAGTGAATTTGGATTCTGAGGAAAGCATGGAGGTCACTACAGCTTGTATGGAGTCCCACATAGACGCCCAGGTTTTAGCCTCACCACCAGCACAGATCCCCCACATCTCCAGACCGGAGCTTCAGCAGAGACTGGCCTGCAACAAGGTCTCCTCCACCAGCGACATGGACATTTGTAGATCCTCTGAGAGGTGAGTGTTCACCTTTTTAGAAACAGCCTTTGAAACTTAACTCAAGTTCCACGTTTCACTTGTTGTGGAGCTTTCAACAGCATCACACTGGAGTTGTTCATAATCCTGAAAAACTCCAGAACAAGAGAATAATTGGAAGTATAAATTGAGAATGATATGTATGTAAGAGCCAATAAGGTACTTAATCAATAATAAATATTATGCACTTTAGTAATGTATAAATCACAAAAAAAATGCTATTAAAAGTAATGCACTTTTTTTTACACAGAACCAGCATTTCTAACTGCTTTTATTAGACTGCAGTTATGATCTTTTCTATGGTGTTTAGATAATAAAAAGAAGCAAATCACTCATAATTTCCTCCTTTTCTCCCCCACAGTGACATGCCTTTCCCTACCACATTGCCCAACACGGTGAAGACTTCATCAGGTATGTTCACCTCTGGAGAATCATTCATATAATCAATCAGGTCAGGAGTTAAGTCTGTCTCTGTTCAAACTGTGTCGTAAATGATTTAAATGTGTTGATATGGACACACATTTTTAGACAATGTCTCCTAGATAGACATTCATAGTATTTTACACACACATTTTGGAAAGTTGAAGAAATTGTGAGACAGCAGTAGTGGTCTCGATGTTTGAATCCATAGCCAAAGATAAAAATCATACTGTGTTCGTAGGAACCAGAATTAGAATTGCCTTGCTCTTTCACCGGGTTAAAATAGACTGCGGAGTGGCCCAAAGTACTTTTTATGGGCAAGATATTCATAGAGCTGTTAGATGACTTTCAGTTACGATGAGAGCGTGGCGATGAACGGACACAGCTTTCTGTGAATGTGTATATATTTAAACCTGAAGCATATTGACCGCTGGTGGTCTGCCACCTCAGTGCAATGTTCACACTCCTTGGGAAATTCATTGGGCACTTTTTAAATTAGGCACTTTGATGACCCACAGGTGACATTTACTGCATATAGATGAACTAGATTCTGTGTATTTGACATTTTTAGGAGAGAGTTTATAGAATTCTTTATATTTGTGCTCATGTGTGTATTTCTTGATTCACAGACGCGTCTACTGACCACGAGCACAGTGATAATGATTTGCCCACTGAGGGCGTGTTTGAAGGCCACCAGGAGGCAGTGAACGCCATGCAGATCCACAACGGGCTGCTCTACACCTGCTCTGGAGACCGCACTGTCAAAGCCTTCGACTTAGTGGTGGGTGTTGATATATGATAAGATTTGCTTTTTAAGATAAGATAGTAGGTGAACTCTAAAATCTAAAGTATACAAAGATTTATTAAGAAATACAAGTGTAAACTTTTTTTTTTTAAATTTTGTATTGTAAATGCAAAGAAGCAGTGCCTCATATATATATTATGTTATATAACTTTGTGATGGTGACAAGTCATATTGCACATTAAAGTACTAGTACGGGGGGCGCGGAGTTATGGCAGGGGTGAAAATGTAAAAAAAAAAAAAAAAAATGTTTTGTTAGTTTGTGTTTTTGTTATTAACATCATATTACGCAAATGTAAGTTATCATACAAAAAAAGGAATACAAGGTTTTGGTCTAGATAGTTAATCATTTGGGAAGTAATCCGAGGTTAACTGATCACGTCACGTTCACGTCCTAGCACAGTGTGCATTAAGTTTATTTTAAAAAAAAAAAAAATGGAAATGGGGCTGCCCTCAGTTGCCTATGCACTGTGTATAGTCTACAGCCTTTTTCAGCCTCGTCTGTGGAAATAAAGATAGCTGGACAACAGAGTTCTTCTGCTTCGTTCCTCGCACTGCATTTAAATGCATTCACTATATTACAGAGAAATATGTCTCGTTAAAGCAAAAGAGCTCCAAGCCCAACCCAGAGGACCCTGCATATTCTATTTTAAATTAATATTTTTATGGAAAATTCACGAGTCTTTCTTCAATAGCTTCTAATTCATCTGACCCAGTGTCTCCAAATTATTTGTTCACACAAAATTCCTTATATTTAGCCTTCTAATTTTCCTCTCAAAGTGCACCAGATTGATGCATTTCACTTTAAAAAGGTAAAAAAAAATCTCCCAGGGGGCATACCCCCGGACCCCCCTAGGAGGGTCAGGATCTCTGCTGGCTACTATCTTCACCCAGCAGGACATTGGAGGCACTAGCGAAAAAACACTGGGTGGGTGAATGACATTTAACAATAGTCAATACTTTGGGCAAGTCTTTCTGCCTATCTTTCTAACTCCACTGCACACTCAGTCACTACTATCCACGCTTAAAAGAAGCAGGATTAAAACACTGGATTAAAATGTTCAAATGTATTTTGAAAAAGCAAAACAAAAAAACATACTTCGATAAAGATGTTAAAATGTTTAAAAAAAAATGTTTAAAATGTGTAAAATAGGAACAGAGTAGTTTAAAATGTGAAAAAAAAATTAAATATCTTTCAAAACACAAATTGATTTAGAACATTTTTTATGGGGGGGGAGGCTCCGCTGAAATTTGTTCTCTTAGGGGGGGCTCACTCTCTCACACTTTGAAAACCCCGGCTCTACATGATGTTGAATTGATGAAGAACCTTGTTCTGCTTCTGTATTTGTCTCATATTCAAAATTGTATTATTTGTTGTTACAGAGTCATAAATGTGTGGGCGTGTTCGAGGGTCACAGCTCTAAAGTCAGCTGCTTGTTTGTGTCCGCCGCTCCCTCGCTGCAACATCGCCTTTACACTGGCTCCAGTGATCAGATCATCCGCTGTTACAATCTCAAGGTGAATACACAAATCTTTGATTGTGGAAAAATGACACCAATAATTGATTATATAGGATTTGTTGGGTATAAAATGTATTAATATTATAACTGGACAGTTCTATAAATGAAAAATATGTTTACAATTTTATTTTTCTCCAAATAGTCAATTCCTGTCAACTCATTTGTGTTCTTGTCCACAGACGCGAGAGCTGGAGCAGCAGTTCCAGATGCCAGACCGAGTCCTCTGCCTCCACAGTCGCTGGATGGTTCTGTACGTTGGTCTGGGAAATGGCACAGTGGTGACCTTTAACCTCAAGGTGAGAGATTTGCAAGCCTTTACCACTGCTACAGTAGAAGACAGACACATGAATTGATTTACTGAGAAAGTAACCAGTTAATGAATCAATAGTGAAATCAAAGTGGCAGACCTTCTGTGTGTGTGTGCGTGCGTGGGTCGGTGTGCATGTTGTATTTCATATTTTTAATCAGTTCCATTGTTTGTTTTGCTCTGATTTTGTTTAGACCAACAAGCAGATGGAGGTGTTTGAGTGTCATGGCCCCCGTGCGGTGAGCTGTCTGGCCTCGTCACAGGAGGGAGCGCGGAGGATCCTATTGGTCGGTTCATATGACAAAACCATCACCGTGAGAGACGCAAAGAACGGGCTGCTGCTGCGCACGCTGGATGGGCACACCAAGACTGTACTCTGTATGAAGGTAGGCTGAATCTCTGAGCTGTTGATTAAAGTATCTATCTATCTATCTATCTATCTATCTATCTATCTATCTATCTATCTATCTATCTATCTATCTATCTATCTATCTATCTATCTATCTATCTATCTATCTATCTATCTATCTATCTATCTATCTATCTATTCATCTATCTATTCCTAACTACCTCCCCTACCTACCTACCTACCTACCTACCTACCTACCTACCTACCTACCTACCTACCTATCAAGATAATATTAAAATATTCAATCGTCTTGTTTTTTCTCTCTCAGGTTGTCAATGACCTGGTCTTCAGTGGCTCCAGTGATCAATGTGTCTACGCACACAACATCCACGTGAGTCCTCCTGTTTATCTCTTCATACACAATAAGGGTCTGATGGCACAAAGTTGTTTAATTCCAGTGCGTGAAAATAAAACATTTTAAGAGAAGCCAAATGCAACTTGCAATCGAAATCAGATTAAAAATGTTTGAGAAACCTCTTTTCTAGTATTTTCTCTCTCCTTTCCTACACAGACAGGGGAGGTGGTGCGGGTCTATAAGGGCCACAGTCATGCCGTCACGGTGGTGGCCGTCCTGGGCCAGGTGATGGTGACCGCTTGTCTGGACAAACTGGTGCACGTCTACGATCTATGGGTCTGCATCCTTAAATCAATTATATTTGAAATTTGCTCATTTGAATTTGGTTGAAAAAGTCACAAAAAGACACCCAAAATTTCAACTTGTTTTTCTTTTCTCTCCACAGTCTCACGACCAGATGCAGGTCTACGGTGGACACAAGGACATGGTCATGTGCATGGCCATCCACAAGACCATGGTGAGAAATCTGCTTGTTACAGTGTTTTATGCTAGCAAAACAAGACAATATATATACAGCATATAGGAATTGTTTCATATATAAAATAATCATGTTGAGATAAGATTATAACCAGATATGATATGTTTTTCTGTAATGTGTCATCCAGTATGAACAGGTTTTGTTGGAAAGCAGATGCTCAAAGATAAATCCTTTACTCATTTTCCTTTTTCCTCTTTGTTTCAGATCTACACAGGTTGTTATGACGGCAGCGTTCAGGCCGTCAAGCTGAACCTGATGCAGAACTACCGCTGCTGGGTGAGATAATATATTATGATTATGTACATGTGACTTAGACTATTTGCTTATAGACACATTTTTTACCTCTGGTTCAAACTATTATTTGGTTCAAACAAGCAGCAGAGTAGGGGAAATGTTGCAGTTGTGTAGTTTCTCAATTTGTGGAGTGCTGTTGCTAGCTTTTGTGCTGTTAACAAGCCAGCTTTCTCCTACAGCTTATTCTTTAAACTTTGTCATGTCCCACCTACTTATTTCAACACCACCATGAGTACATTTTGTATAGCGAATAAAATTAAAGTTGCCTTGTGTTGACAGTGGCACGGTTGTCCGCTGGTGTTCGGGGTGTTGGAGCATCTGCAGCAGCATCTGATCCACGACCACACCAACGTCAACGTCCAGACGCTCAAGTGCCGCTGGAGAAACTGTGAAGAGTTTTTCTGCGCTCGCAACAGCTCCAAGCAGGTACAGTAGAAAACACTTTTTTTTACTTCACAAATTCCATGAGTCTACTGTAATTTAAAGGTGCTACGAGGAACTTTTTTATATTTCTGAAACAGCCTAATTTTCACTCTGATGATCAGGAATGCCATGTAACAGCAAACAAGACCATCATTGCAGAGAATGCTATTTGTATATAGTTTTTCTTAATACCTTTGTCATGGGTACTCTCACTCAGGAAAGACAGTTGGCGTAGTAAAAACACTACCGCTTTTGTCCAAAGGGGGTGCAAGAATGAACAGAAACTGAAAGTTCCTCGGTGCACCTTAAAGTATTAAAAGGATTAACTTCAGGTTCTAAAACGTGCATATTTATTTGTGTATTGCAGGGGATGCTAATGCACATGAAGAAACACCTTGACGAGGAGTTTGAACTGGAGCCTTAAGGGCTGCTGGAGGGAACCTAGTTTCTCCCTGGCCCTCTTCCCTATCCTGCTATCTTTACCCCCCCCCTGACCCTCTGTTAACCTCCCATATTGGGGGGGCATGTTCTCGGGACCCACGTAACTTAGCAGCGCTCCTGTCGAGCCTAACGACTCCATCCTATATATGTTCGGTGTTGGAATCCAACTATAATACAATCGTGAACGGAGAGGTGGTTGTGCTGTTGTCGTTTTTTTTTAACGTTCTACAAAAAAAAAAAAACCCCGCCTTCCCCTCTCTCCGTATGTCTTTCTAAACCGCTGCAGTTCCTCTTTTTCACTGACCAAAGTAAGAAAAAAGAAACATACAATTTTAATTTTATTGAAGAAACTTCAGTGTTGCCAGTATCGGAGGCGGATTTGTTATGATGTGTTCTGTTGAAACTGCACCCAAATAAACAATATTCAGTTTGTGGATTGGTTGGCTACCATATGGCATGGGGCTAAGAGATGTTTTTATCGTTGTCGTGCAGTTGTGGTGTGTCATTTTGAGCAACCTAGAGTTTATTTTTTCCTTTTTCTTTAATTAAGTCATTTAATTGAGTTACTCACTCAGTCAAACCACACTCATCCGTGTGGTTATTTCTTTTAAAATGACATGATTTATTTTGAAGAGATACAGAATTTATTTCATTTTTGGTTTGGTTTTTATTTTTTTTATATAAAAAAAAATAGTTTCTAACAACTCCTTTTTGTTTTGTTTGCAGTTTAGGGTTTTTACTTTTTTCAATTTAAATTTTTGTTTTGTTGCTCGGTGATATGAAGGCATTGAGGGACATTGGTGCAGTGTTGTGTGACTTGGCCTGAGGTTGCCATTGAAGAAATTTAAAATTTTTGCGGTGATAACAAAACCAAGGCGTGGTGTTGTTGGCGTGTGTGTCTGTGTGTGTTCCTACTTCCTATGTGTTATCCGTGTAGGTTTGTTCTTCCTAAATGTCTACGGAGAGGTTTAACCCCGTATTATTTTCCTATGAGTGAGTGTGAAGTACGCTTTTTATAATAAAATTTGAATTTATTTCATATATTTGGGGCATCGAGCAGACTGTGGAGCTATAATATCTCCCACAGTAGGGATAGTTTTCTAAATGAAGTGCGGAGGTGAAGGAAGTTTTGAGGAGGTTGTTCGATGGAGGAGCTCGAAGGGAAGAATTAGGATTCATCTCCCATGCCATACCTCACCCCTTAAAAGCAGACAAGTTGGTAACACAATGCCAAGTCGTTTTAAAAGGCATATTCAACCAATTTTAACCATTTTGAAAAAAGCCCAACCGATGCTCTTTTTGGCAGACTTTGGTGTGGTTACAGCTCTCTTGGTTGGGCTCTCTTTTTAAAGAGATTTAGTTCTCAGCCCAGTTTATATTGACATTCTCACAGCCGCCATTTTCCAAACGCGCCTCATCCGTTTGTTATTTATGACTAAATGAAATCGTGCAGTTTCACCTCTGACCTGGCATTCCTGAGTTTCTTCATGTTTTTCAGTTGTTATCAAAGTTGTGAAGAGATATTTTTTATGAAAGTGCAATTACAATAATTGTTGATGTAATACAATAAAATAAAATGTTGCAACATCATAAAACAGTTTTGTGTCTTCTATGTGTTGCCTTGATTTGATTTGTATACTGATTTTAAAAGGTGGAGTCTGCGATTCTGGAGAACTTTTGTTGCTCTGTAAACTGGTATGTAAACAAAGGGTATCAAGCGATCTTCAGAATCACTGACTCCACCTTTTAATTGAATCCTTATGTGTCACAACAGCAAAAAAAAATATTCAGGACAAAGCACATTTAATGTTAAAAAACAACAAAATACCACAGTTTCACATCAAATC
Organism: Hyperoplus lanceolatus; assembly: GCA_026929865.2. NCBI lineage: Eukaryota > Metazoa > Chordata > Actinopteri > Uranoscopiformes > Ammodytidae > Hyperoplus > Hyperoplus lanceolatus. The sequence goes on along the minus strand of CM049408.1, from coordinate 25,966,772 downwards.
TACTGGTATAACGCAGTCAAACCAATAACTACACATTTATTTATTTGGTTAAAATGGTTAAAAATGCAGTACACTCATTTGAACAAAGCCTAAATAAGAAAAAGAAGAAAAAAAATCACAAAAAAGCTGCAGTCCACAACCCATTAGCCATATGTTTTCAAATCCATATTTGAACCTTGAAACGTCGGTTGTTAAAAGAGTTAAAAAAAAAAAAAAAAAAAAAGGTCAGCTCCACAGTTTAGTTCTTGAATCTCATCCATCCACATGCAGAGCTGAAAGACTGGACAGTTGTTGGGGCACTGGTGGTGGTGGGTCCTGTTGGTTGGAGCTGAGATGGACAAAATAAGCCTGAGTTTGTCCACAAGGGAGCGCTATCTATAAAAAACGTTTTAACTGATTCTTGAGGCCCACAGAAAAGTCCAGCAGGTTTTAGTTTTATTCACAAAAATAAGTGATTAAAAACAGTGAAGTTGGGAGTGAGGGTAGAGTACTATCGGTATCAAGAAGACTTGAAAAAATCCTATAGAAAGAGTTGTTTGTGTTGTGAGGAAATAAAACATGTAGCAGGGATTCACGTTGTTTATTGGCTGTCCACCAGAGAGCTCTTGTTCACTGGAATGAATACAGGAAGAGAATGCCCTTTTTGCTGCTCAGTTTGATAACAGTAGAAGAAGAAGATGACAGAAGGAGCTCTGTGAGGTATTGTGACAGAAAAAAAGAGGTTGTGTGTGTTTTTTTGATGCCTGAGAAAAAAGTACCGTACAAGTGTTTTAACGTAAGGGTATCTTTAAAAAAAATATATAGACTGATATTTCAATGATAATGGAAGGACAGGAGCCAGAGAAAAAGAAACCTAGATACTAATAAGAGTCAACTAGGAACTTAGGGGGAGTAGAAAGAAAGAGTAGAGTTGCTGGGTAGGTGAAGTGAGATGAGCGCTAACGACGATCGGGCACACTGAATATTGAGGTAAAGGCTGGCAGGTTCTGGTCCTCGTGTGGAGTGGAGCTCACCTGGGTGAAGATGGGCCTTTATATCTAGGCGTACATGGTCAACTGGAGCCACTGCGGACGGATGGATGAGACATTTTTAGATTTTTGAGAACTGTGTGTGTGTGTGTGTGTGTGTGTGTGTGTGTGTGTGTGTGTGTGTGTGTGTTTGCGTGTGCGTGTCTATGTGTTTAGAGTGGAGAAAGCTCCTACCTCCAGGACACTGAGTCGGATTGAACCAGCTCCGTCCGTATCAAAGGCCTGGAATGCCCCTGGAAAGAGAGAGGAAACTTCACGCTTTCACATGTGTCATTCAACACAATGATTATGCTTTATACAAAAGGATACCTTGGGGTTAGTACGATTTATTTCATGATGGTAAATGCATGCAAGTAAACTATACACACCTAGGTTTCATAGGAGCAAAATGTTAAATACAGTCTCATTTCTCCACGGTTTGTTCACATGCTATCCTCTACAAACAACTAAAGTGGATTCCAATAAAAAAACAAACCACTTGTAATTGAACTCAAACATGCAGAAAGTATTGTATAAAAAAGTAGGACAATTATCAAGGATGTTTTAAAGGGACACACACCAAAAGAAAATGTGGATTGTTATCTGACTTACTGAACATGGCTTCAAGCCGAACCAGACAGCTGATGAAGCTGTCAAAGTCGATGTTCATGCTCTCGTTGGCGTAGCGCATGGTGATGATGTCATACAGCTGGTTGTTGAGACGGAAGCCTGAGCGGGACACAAGACACATGACTGTACAGTGACAAGGAGATTTAGAAGGATGAGTTAAAACTGTAAGTTCATCTTTAGCACAGAGTGAATGAAATGTATCCTACTGCTCTACAAACAGCACTTTGAAATAATAATGCAGAAAATAACAAAAAATCAAAGATATGGCCCTTTAAAATGTCATGCAGTTAAAATAAGTCAGGTGGATAAATCCCCTGCTTCTGTCATTCTTTTTTTATATTTTACGGATCAGGTCCAGGCTGATATATTGGTTTGCCAAACCATAAATGGGCCAACTTTAAAATATAGCATTAAAAAAAAATTCTGTAGCTTTAATCAAGTTTTAGCAAATCTGTAACAGTTTTTTCTATAATTTTCAATAATGTAAACGTCCAATATATATTATCATGTGGGAGTGATCACCTGCGTCGTTGACGGCATTCCTCATCTCGTAACTGTTGATGCTCCCGTACTGGTCGGCGTTATAGTGCTTAAAGATTCCCTGGTTGACAGCAAGTAGGAATTTGGTATGTGTGAGTAATTTTAAGAAGATGGAAAAACGTTGAGATATGTTGATGATAACGCATTCCCACCTGCCACTGTTTGATCTTATTCCACAGATGTCTGAACTCCTGGAGGTTGAGTCTACCTGTCCCATCCATCTGAACAGAGGCAGTTAAGGCCAAAACATCGTGAGACATATTAGAGTGGTCAATCAGAAAACAACCTGGCAAATTCTCAGTTTTGCTTAGTGAGGCCAAAACTGACAATTTGATTGTCTCATTCGAGCAACAAAACAACGTTGGCTTTCCCAAAGAAATGATGTTTAAGGTCACACATTTTCAGGAGTAAATACACACTTAAAGGCATGTTCGAAAATGGAAATATTTTGTTGTTGAAATTAAAATATTGCTGCGTTTTGTGCTGTGAAATGAGGCCTAGGGTTAGGCCCATTGTGAGCGACCATCACAGACCCTGCCATGGGTCTCGGCAGGTTGTGCCTCCTACAGACAACACAGCCGCCCGATGCACTCGATACAAAGGATACGTCCATCAGAGCAATCATGCTCCTGCAGCTCTCCAGACTGAAGCCCTCTGTGTTCAGGTCCTTATCTGCACCGAGACATTGGCAGTGAGACATTCCAAAGTAACTTATCAACTAACAAAATGATAACATTTAAGACTTTTCCAGTAAGACACAATTTTTCACCATCAATTGGGTTTGTCAGTAGTTAATTTAAATTCTCATGTCACAAAAACATTGTAAAAGAGAACATAAAAGTGAATAAAGTGTGAAAACAATATGGTTTGATCAATCCGGACTCACGTTTGGTGATCACTCTGTTGAGAACGTTTTTCAGTTCGTTGGCTGTGATTTCCATGTCCTGTGAGAGTGGCCAGAGAGGTGCAGGAGACAGTGGGACAAGAAGAGAGGAGACAGCCATTAAAATTTGATTTTAGATCAATAACTCAACAACAACACATATTCATAAACAAGTTAATAAGTTCATGTCTGTAGTGATTTAAATGGTAGAAAAGAGGACTGCATTTTTAATAACGACCTTTTCTGTGTGTCTGTAAGTCAAACTCTCCAGTTCCTCTGTCCTTGTACTCACATCGCCGGCTATCTCCTGAAAAATCGTCCTGAACTGCTGGTCCTCCTCGCTCTCTTCCCCCGCGGAGGCCGGTGCCGGCTGAGGCGTCAGGGAGCGGCACAGTAGAGAGAGATGAAGGGAGGAGAGGGGGAAGGAAAGAAAGGAGGTGAGGTCAACATACAAAATTGAATTCATGTATAAGAAATGTTGTCTGTATTATTCAGCATAAATTATTTAGCACAACCGTGTTAATTTAGCATGTTTTAATGTGACTGCGTTATTGTATCTAATGCACTGAACAATTTGTGCAGCTTTTATGCACAGATTTGAATTGCTTCGATACAGAATGAGGATCTGTAAAATGTATCGATTGGTTTGAATGAATGAACAGAAGAGAACTATAGCTGTTGGAGAAGAGAAGAGGTCAGCCTCTTGGAGAACTGTGGAGCCCTAAGAAGGAGACTTACCACTGGATGATCGGCCTCGATCCTGTTCTCTATCTCCCTGGGTGAAGACCAACAAACAGCAGTCACCATGGTGACAACAACATCTCATCTGGAACACAAGCCTGTGCACTCCTGGGTTTACTATGTTACAGTTCAATATGTCTGAAATCCTAAACTCAGTGTCCAGACAGCAAGACTTAAACATTATTAATCAATTACAACATTTCTATAGTCCCATACTCACATTGGACTAAAATGATTCCTGTGAATAAAATGTGTTAGTTTAGTTCAGTACCACCTGTTGCTTCTTCCAGACAAGATTTCTTGATTTTTGTCTTGTTGGCAATCCTGGTTGTAGAAGGCGTAGTTTTTTAATTTATTTAAAATGTGGTGCCTAATGGGATTTAAGTAATCTTGTCAATTGATTATGACTAAAAATGACTGTGTTATCATTCCAACCCTCCTGGTAAATTCTGGTAGGTTAAATCTAAAGCCATGTTTGACCATTCAAAGCCCATCCTAATGAGCCATTTGCTGCACACATCCATCCCACAGCCTGGTTCAGCCCGGTCCATCCGAGTGCAGGCAGGTTTCTCCAGACGCTGTCTGCTTGGCGAAGGGGGGGGGGGGTGTGTGGATATTTGTGGAGGCTTGAGCATGCAGTACTGAACATTTTCAAAGATTACCGGAGCATGCCCAAATCTGTAGTCGCTTGTCCTAAAAAAGATTCCATAACAGCTTCGAGCTGCGGCCGATTTCTTCCAGTTCTACAAATCAAATCGCCGTTAAAATTGTTTGTTCTTGGTGGTGACTGCCCCCCCCCCCCCCCCCTCCCCACACCAGGCACCCCGACAGTCAGACAAACCCCACCCGCATTAACAAACACACAGACCCACAGTGTAAAATGCACATGGAGGGTGAATAAATCCCCATCACAATTTGAATTTACTAGATAATTAAAACCTGACGATCTCTTTATATGCTATAATACCTAAAAAGTACTATCAATGCAACAAATGAATTTTGTTCGGATACATTTGAATACCCAGCCCTACTTAGAAACAAAGAATCATCATCAATTGAATTATAGAAAATGATCTACAAACATATAAATGTAAATAAAGTGTAACTATATTATCTTAAACAGGTGTCAATAATCAATACCCCATCCTGCCCCCTCCCACTCACTCTGAGGTGTTCCTCTTTTCAGAGAAGACTCTTAGGATGAACTCTCCCTCCTGGTGGGGCTCGTAGGTGGAGGGGATGATGACGTATTCCCCGGGGCTCAGCCTGAAGCGCTGGGTCACCTCACGCAGGTTGATGTAAGACTTACAACGCGCCTTGGACGAGTTGAACAGGAAGAAGTCCTTCTGCATGTGCTGCTTGTTACCGTGCATCTGGAGGGTGTGTGTATGTGTGTGTGTGTGTGTGTGTGTGTGTGTGTGTGTGTGTGTGTGTGTGTGTGTGTGTGTGTGAGTGTGAGAGAGAGGGGAGGGGGCGGGGGTCACAATGGCAAAAGGAGGGTAGAATATGTTGAATAAAAACAGTTCCAACACTCATCAAGGGCTATTGTATAGAAATCAAAACAGTGTGTGGAGTGTAATGAACTTGCAACTGCTGCTTTACTCGGACAGTTTCCTTCATATTCTCCTTACCTCCTTTGGCACCTGAGGAAAGACAAGAGGCAACATCAGTGTGTGTGGCATTTAAGAATTCAAATAGGGTTGGGCAGTTATATGGTAATATCACCCAACCATAAGTTCAAATACATTTTTCTTATAGTGTCAAACTTATTATGTCTGTGAAAGAACCAGAAACATTCACATCATCTGCGGTTATTACTCAATTGGCTGCTACAATGTGTTATAAAAAGAAAAGTTTCAGTACAAACACTTGAACAACTTTTTGTTAAACTCTTCACAGTAAACAGCAGGTTGCACCTCGTAGATGGCGAATCCGATGGTGAAGAGGTTGGCTCCCATCTTGCGTTCTTTCCTCCTGTTCTTCTGCATCAGAGAAACCACAAAGGTGCAGAACACCTCGTTATCCTCCGGGTCATCATCCTCCTCCAGCAGACGCAGGCGGTACTGAGGGTTGGTCCAGAAAGTGTCTGCAATGTTATGAAGTCAGGAGTCAAGCTTTTTTTTTTTTTTTTTTAAATGTTTAAGATAAGTGTTTTTCTGTTCTTTAATGCCTGGTTATATTTGGTGATATTTTTATTCAAGCATTGATATACATATACTCTATTTAAAAAGGACACATTCAGGCTGTTTCTATAAAATGATGGTGATTTTAGTGGACAGAAAAGAGTGCAGAGACAAGTTCCTTGCAATACACTTGATTCTAAGTCTGAAAACATGTTAATACATCAAAGGAAAAAGTGAAACATTTAGATACACCCTGAGCGATTAAGTTCTTCTGTTTATGTTGTTTAAAATCCTATTAGAAAGGAGTCAATTGTTTGTGGTACCTGGGTAGTTCCTGCAGCCTCCGGCGGAGCAGCCTCTCACCCAGCGACCTTCGTTCACAGACACGGTCCACTTGTGAATCTTATCGTCTTCCAGGGCGTCAGGGGTCAAGTTACAGATCTCAATCTTGGTGTAGTTCTTCTTGAAGTCCTCGAATGCCATCCTAGATGGGTTGAAGAAGACATCGGGACATATGGTTACTATATCTACTATATCTACAGTTCAGCTCCTTTTCATCTGAATACTAATAATAAAACTTCTTCTTATACTCTATCACTGTAGTAACACACTAACACTGGTGATAACTGGTATTTGGATGGAGTTCATTTTTTTTTCTTAAAGCAGAATTCAAACCTGTGTTAAAAGTAAAACATTTGTCTTTTGTCTCTACATTCATTATTAAAAATACAATTTGCCTCCTTCACATTAGATGGCAGATAGACATGAGATCCTGATAAAGTAAATCCACATTTCATGGCTAGAGTAAAACTGTTAAAAAACGATGTCACACGTACCAGAACTCTCCGTCCTCTGCGCTCTGGTGCTGCAGCTTGTCCTTCTCGGTCTTAGAGATCGTGGCCCACTCCTTAGAGCTGGTGAAACATAGTTAAGATCGCCTCAAGTTACAATAGAATCGGAATCAGAAAATGCTTATATAATAATCCAGTTTCACCAATTTTAGAATAGACATATAAACTTGGCACAAAAAATTAAGGACATTTTTTTGTTGTTACAATGCCTCTTGGCAATAAATTGCCAATACCGTTGGAAAGACTGTTTATTTCCCCTTTTAAATGTGCCACAATGGTAAGGAAAATGCATTTGTGGGTTGAGTGGCAGAGTTGAGTATGTGGGTTGTGCCCATGAAAAACTTGCCAGATCTTCTCTACCAATGCCAAACAGCTTATGAACAAAACAGAAATATGTACAAACAACCATATTTCACCTTTTTCAAACTCCTACTTTGTAGGGCTGAAAATAAAACATTTGATCATGAATCAAGTTGGTGATCAAACTCCTTACTTGTCACTCCAGGGGCCGTTCCACTCCACCTGACCCCATGGGTTCCTGAGACGCACCAGACGGACTTTAGAGTCCTTGTGCTGAGAAGGTTTACACTGTAGGAGAAAAACACATTTAAACTGTGACAGTGTATTTACTTATTTTGCTGTTGCTGGACAATTAAAAGCAGCATTAGTGGCCCCCAAACTAACACTGGCAATATTACTGTGTTCTCCTTCTCAACCACTGTTGAGCTGGAACAATTCACATCCCCTTACACACAATCTAATGAAAAATGTATATTTATTTTTTCCAGTCAGCGAGCATGTTTACCTCCTCCACGGCCGTCACAGAGTAGGCGTGACCCTTCACCAGTCCCGTCGTGGTACGAGTCTCAAAGCGAGCAGGAACCAGGGACTGAAGATACAACCAACACAGGTTTTAGCCATTCATCGAAAAAGAGAGAAAATTTGAAGAGAGAAATTTTTCGAATAAACGCTGCATTTTATATATTTATCAAATAAAAAATTATACAGATAAGACATGTCAGCATGCTTGAAGATGCAACAGACTGGCCATCCTCTCAAGTTACATAAAAATTCTCAGGTAAAAATGTCTGACTCACATCGATGGAGCAGCCCATGAGGGAGCCTCTCTCCAGAGCTTTCTTCATGATCTTGTAGAGCTCTTTGGGAGCTTCTTTCAGCTCGTAGAACTCAGTGACTCCTCCGGTGAAGTCCTCCATGGCCTCTGTGGTGTTTCCCCCCTTCAGGGCCTCGTAGGAGCCGTGAAGCCTGGGTGGAAGGGGAAGAGCATGGATCAGTCAAATTGAATTAATTTTGACGTTTTTTACTAACGCCTGGGTTTGCAACAGTTTGCGATAGATTGCAATGCTCTGTGTCTACCCGTCCTGTTCAGAGAATATACAGAAGCTATGGTGGCCTTCAAGGACAAGAAGCTCAAGTCTTTCCATAATATCAAGTGATGAGGTGAAGATGTACTGTGTATCTAGTCATTCATTCTATAGCACTTCTTGGTGCTATAGAATGAGGTGCATTTCCCCAGGACGCCCACTTTGTGCTACTGTAGAAACACGGCAGTGCAACATGGCTGCAAATAAAGTGTATTTAGCTATAAAAAAAATACAGCAACAACTTTTCTAAGTCACAAATCATTATAAAACACAATAATACATAATGCAATAGAATTTTTTTTTAAAAGTGCTATTTGTAGTAACTAACTGTAGTTGAGCCTGTTTTTTCATACAACCTTAAACACCCAGAACAAACTCTCTCCTATGTAACAGGTGGCGTAGTACTGACTTGGCGTAGGCCTTCTCCAGCAGGGCGCTCCAGAACTCGTTCCTCTCAGCAGACTTGGTGAAGACCAGCTGGTTGTTGAAGGTCGGGATGCGGTCGTCAATGACAACGTCCACCCAGTCGCCATAACGCCAGAACTGAAGGAGGTTAGGGAGGAGGAAAAAATACTGAGCATCATGGGATGAAAAGGATTATTTATCTGTTTGCAAATAACTTTTGAAGTGATCCACTGAGTAATGCTGTTTTGCTGGTTTCTGATTGTATATTATAGATTGGAGACAATGTGTGAACCAGTGGTGACTCCCAAAGTTCAATGGAAGGAGCCCGTTTCGAATGACAATCACACAGTCGAAAAGTCGCAAAATGTTGTTCTGAAACAAGGAGCATTCTAATTCGGTTATATGGGGGTGCTAAATGTCTGATTTGACATGGAATTACTTGGTTTCTCCCCAAAAAATCATGATACATAACCTTTTATGGTACAACTATCAGCCTAAACTGCTGTTAATACAAATTTGAAAATAAATCATAAGCTTCTAAGCTTCAATCTCCCTAGTGTGTGTGAATGGTAGATTGAGTCGCAATAAAATAAATTGCACCCCTATATCCTTTTGCCACCTAAATTAGTGGCAGTGGGAAAGGGGTACTAGTTTAAATGTTTTCGGACCTGGAAGTGGAAGATGCCTCCATAGCCCTCTGAGAAGCTCTGCTCCAGGGGAACCACACGGTAGAGAAGCTTCTCATTCAGGGTGAGACAGGCGATGGCAGCCAGCAGCCAGCAGTCACCTGGGCACAGGAAATACTTTCAATCAACAATTCTAAATACACATTTTTAGTTACATTTTATTACAGCAGCCAACATAGCAGATAGTGACCACAGTCTGCATTGATTTCATCTAATCTTGGGCTTATTGATTATTTCAACATGTGTACTTATGGAGTTCAAAGTGTGAGGCTAATAATGTGTTCAGAAAAGCACAATTCCTTTTGTTGGAAATGTGCCGCCATTGTACACTCAGAAAGAAAATGGCTGCCAAGCTAAAGAACATGTACCTCGGCGATTGTGATTTTCACACACAACAAAAACAAAGACCTAATAATAGTTGATTTTTTTTGTTTTGTTGGGAGGAAAAGACCACCGCTTCGAGCTGACGTTTGTGTTTTCCGATTGTCCAGGTGTGTGTGTGTGTGTGTGTGTGTGTGTGTGTGTGTGTGTGTGTGACAGCCTTTTAGCTGCCGGACTGGAAAACAATGTAATTTTTTCAACAGGGAATGGTTAACAGTGTCTGCCAGGACCTTTGTCCCTTCTGGTTCCCCCTTTATTTGCAGTCTGAACTGAACAACAATGAGAAGTGCTGCTGGTTGGATTCGCTTCCAAAAGAGTAAGCACAATGTGGGGAGGCCGCGGCAGGCAGAGAGGCCGTGTGCGGGGGATCCACGGGATGTTTGCTACCCTGTTATCCACCCAAAACTGTGACTGTGAATGTAGAGTGCAACCATAATGTACACACACCTCACACAGTCCCGTAACACTGTCTGTGAGGTCAAAGCAGGTTGTTCTTTACCACAACCTGCCCTGTGTGTTTTTGCATCAGTCAGTGAATTGCAGCAATACCTAAAATATGCCACCAAACAATGTCCGGACAGTAAAGAGATGTGTTCTTGTTATTTTAACTAATTAGCATGAAGCTAATGCTCATTGAAACTTTCCTTCCCAACCCAAATCCCTTCCCTTATCTCATTTAAAACAAAATGAAAATGAAGAAAGTGACAATGTTTACGCTGTGGTAGTGTTGTGATGTTATGATCACGACCAAAGTGTTCAAAGAAGCGTCATTTACCCAGATCTCCCTGGCAGATGTCTGTCCTACTGGCTCCTCCAACAACGAACTGAGGGTTCTCACAGATTTCCTGTTGACAATAATAAACAAAGAGTTAACTGCAGTGCAAGGGTGGAACCAATAATTGATCACATAACCTCTTTACTGTACATCTGATTTTGTTAGTCTGAGGTCTGAAAGCTGTCATATGCTTGTCCATAAGGCCATGTTGTCTTTAGAAAGATATGGATTGAAACATCCATTAAGGGATAAGGGGTTAAAAAAACGAACCAAAAATAAGGAATCAAAGGCATATTGACACTTTAAGGTTTGAGCGGCAATACAGTAACATCACAAAATCCACTGTCGGGGAGTATTTTCATCCCATCTGCTTCTCCAGGTGAAGCTAGTTAGTTTTTCCATGCAGGTTTGATGTTGCTGTGTATCAAAAACAACAACCCCAACTCCCACATGTAAGATCCATCAACTATTTATTTAACTTTGCCATCAAATCAAATCAAACAGCATCAACGTGCCTCTCCATGTGCCAACACACCCCACTTCTCCCCTCCTACCTTGGGCCTCTTCCAGACGATGTTCTTGACCTTGTTGGACTTGTGTCCCAGCTCCTTGAAGCCCAGAGACTCCACGGTGGCGGGGAAAGACTCATCCTCAAACAGGCCCTTCCTCTGCTGGCACTCCTGCTTCAGGGCGGTATAGTCCTGGCCGTTGAAGCGTAGGGGCTTGGTCAAAGTCCCTTCCCCGTCTCTCCTCTCTCGCTCCCGGATCAACCGGTCACAGAAAAAACCAGACGGTGTATAGGGCATCTCGTCTCCGTGGGCTTTTTTTGTTTTTTGAAAAAAAAAACCCTGGCTTTTGCCACTTGTACTAAAAGTCTTACAAGCCTAAAAACCCCTGGCATAAATCCAAACAGCTAATGCCTGATTGGTTCCGTCCTTGAGTGACGTCCCCCTCCCCTTCGTCACAGAGTAGATGCAAAAAGGTCTGGTGCTGAAAGAGAAATTCACCTCCACGTGCATTCACCTTTGCATTGACCACGCACGTACACACACACACACACACCCAGAAACTCACTCATCACCTACACGTCTATTTTTTTTTCGCTTTCTCATTGGCTGAGCTGAACAAAGATGTGTCCCTAGCTGTGGTGCTCTGGGTGCCATCATTGTTGGGTGACACAAAGGCCAGCGGGCCGCGGCAGAGGGCATGTAAAGAGTGGTCGGTAGATGCCCTGCCTCAGCAGAAGGCATTCAAGCCCTTTAAACCTATTCTCAATGGAGCTCTGCATTGAGCAGTCTCAGCATAACTAGCGCAGGCTAATGCTACTAAGAGGAGTATCATCCATTTTTAGCACTGGTGGGAAAAGTACTAATTCAATTGATGATCAACAACAGACTGTGTAATGCCAGTGTATACTGTAACAGTGATCCTGACTCAAAGAACAGGTAACAACAAAGAATTATAACGTTCAGAGCGAAGTGAATACGCTGCTTCAGAAGACCTTTTTTCGTTTTAAATATGTACGATAAAAGAACAAAATAATCAACAATTTATAAACATAAAAATGTATATTTGTTTGTAAAATAAAAAAGCGTAAAGATTGGATAGCAGTCTTATCAAGTACTATTATTGCTGTTGCTCCTCAGCTCTGAATCAGCCGTCCGCAAAGTCTCAGAGAATCACCAAATCACTGCATAAAGATCTCAAATAAGGATTTATTTTCTTTGGCTTCTAACTTTTTCGATTAAACTTTGTTCCTCCTTGATTTATATAAAATCCTCTCTATCTCTTGTATCTCCCTCTTTCTCTTTTCTTCCTCAAATAAAACAGTTTGTAACTTTTGTTTTATAAAGTCATCCTGCTTTATAATCTAATACATAATTAATCTATGAAAAATGTAACAGCTTTAAAACCAAACAAAACATCAAAACCCTGCTCTTATACCCTCTTTTATAATAACTATCGGTATTAAACAAAATAATTCAAGGTCTAAAAATATGTCTTATATGAACATATGTTACAATTGTTGTTGTTCTAAATCTTTAAACATTCGCTGCTATTTCCTTGGTATTCAGCTTATTCCAGCATTTTCTATTGTACTATTTTGTGTCGCAAACATCTGGAAAAGAGGAAAGAGGTCAGGTCACCTGTCAGTCACACACAATGTTGACCTAAATATATGCATTGTCACCAGGTCATAGCTTAGCATGAGAGTGTGTTTAGAATAAAACAGGGTATTTTGCAATGAGTAAAATTGGAGTATGCGCATTATTTTGTTCCTTTATTCAGTGAATTTTAACTCCAATTAACTTAAAAACATTTGATTTCTCATTTATTATTAGTTGGTAGTTCTCATTAACTTCTTGTCATCGAAAAAGTTAAATACAAGTACAATACCGGCAATGAAAAAATTATCCACTTCAAGGGCAGGATAGGCAACTATTTCCAATATACATTTTTCAATATATTGTTTGAAACGGTCAACATGCCAACATCATAAAAAAAGTTTTCATTTAATGTAATATATTTTCAATAAAGTGTTGTAATTGTACTTTGCTGATAAAAAAAATTATTTGGTCACCCCAGTACCTCAAATGATAGAGCGTTTACTAATAAGGCCAAGTCCTTGTTGCAGGGACTGGGGTTCAAATCAAGCCCTCGGCCCTCTGCTGCATGTTTCCCCGCTTCCAACCTATCTCTCTGTACTATCTTATAAATTAAATAAATGCCCAAAAAATATCTTTAAAAAATAATATTAATCTGCTCGATTCACCTGACATTCTCCTCACATTCATAGCTCAGCCGATGTGTATCTCCCAGTCTGTCCCCACTCTTAGGTTCAGGTTTCTCACTGTTAGCGAACAGCAGCTCGCCTTGTAGGTAAATACAGCAGTGGTGTCTTTACAACCTGGTGATAACAAGAAAAATATGTCAAGCTTTACCCTGGAATCTTTTTATTTTCAAGTATTGTGTTACTTAGAAACGCAAATGCATTTTATAATGGCATTCTTCTTTAGAGATATTAAGAGATTATGTCAATGTATGGCCATTTCTGTCATAGCGTAAAAGACCTAAGTAGGCCTATGTTAGTTTTCTGGTGGGTTTTCTCTTCGATATCTAGTTTATTGTTGGTTGTGACAGATGCTAGGTTGTGTTTTTTGCTTGTATTGGGATGTTGGTGCATATGAGACGTTACTACTTGTTACAGTCCACCTATGAATATATTACTGTGATGTAGTTATAATGGCAGATCTCCTCACCTGACACACGCACAACCACTGTGTTCGGTCTGCTCTTCATCCCCAGGACGGTGACTGACTGAACGACAGTATCACAATCAAATGTTCCTTCTTCACTGGCAGAGCTATGAGAAAACAAGACAGGCACTTACTCATCTATATGTGTTAAGCGATTTCACATTTCAAGGCACTATCTGTGGTTCCCTTCAGCCCTTACCTTTTATGTTTTTTTGTAAAAAAAATAAAATATAGTATTTTTAAAGCTACAGTGCGTAACTTTTTCACATGAATGAATGTCAGTTACATTCAAGCCATCGCCGAATAGAATCCTTGCGCAATCACCTTAGGCTTACCTCATGTAGATATACCGCGAGTGTTGTTGTAAATACTCAATATTCCTCATGGGGGCAAAATAAGTTACGCACTACAGCTTTACGCTCCTTTCACATGTGGTCTTATAGATCTGACTCACCGGCAGAGCAGACGGCCTGACAGCATGTTCAACCTGCGCAGACAGAACGCCTTGCTGTCTCGGTAGCTGAAAGAATGGCCGTCGTCCAGGTAACACTCGCCATCAGCTTCTCCCTGCATCGAGAATTAACTACAGTCAGGATTTTACTTATTCAACTATACAAATGTCACTGAACTGAGCATTGATTAAACATTTATTGCAAGGTGTGAATAAACGTTGCCTCAGTACTAAAGTATTACACTCAGAGAAGTGAAATAAATAAATAAAACTGGTGATATTGTACAAAAAATGTGCACACAAATAACAAATAAAATTTAACAACAAGGGAGACAAAACATAGGTCCAAAATGATGAGTTTGTGTCACAAATTTTTTATTCAAGTCAAGATCATGGTCATTAACCAAACCTGGTTTCACATGCTAGCCTGTACGTACCAACATCAGCCAGGTTCCCTCATGGTTTGTTGCTCACCTGAGGGTTTAGGGCCACAGTGATGGAGAGAGGAAGCTGCTGATAATCTGCTGAACAGGAACCACTTCCTGTTGACCTGCAAACCACCGAGCCGCCGCGCTGGAATACTGGGACCTGGAACCAATTATGTAAGATTACCATTTATTAAAACAGGAGAGGCATTATTTATTTTAATTCAAGTTTATCTTTCTTTGTTTAGATGTCTTTTATTTAACTTCTTGTTGTGTATCAATGCTGTAATGTAAGATTGTATCATATACTATTTGATTTTAACAGTAAAATGTGGTGGAATCGTTTGGAATTTGGAAAATAAATCAGATCTTATTCTAGCACAAATTCTAAGTGTAAGCAAGTTTTCAAAAGTCAGTATTAAGAAATCACAAGAAAAACACTAACTGTGTCCAAGGTGACTGGGAGAGTCAGAGTCCTGCCTCCTTTATACACATTTGCAGAGTTGAAATCATACCAAACCTAAAAGAAACATAACAAGCCTTCATTTAACATCCACGCTGTAGGTGTGTTGACTGGAACATATAATTACACAGTATGTTACCTGGTGGTTGATTTACCTCTCCATATCCTGGGAGTACGATTCGGATTTCTTCAACACCCGGTCCGGTTACAGGACAGGCCAGCAGCGCTCCTCCTATGGGATGGGAAATCAAAATACAATTAAACTAAGAAAAAAATTAAGAGTTTATTGAATATCTTAATGTAAGAATAAAAGGTATTAAATATTCACCAATCATGTACTGGCTGTCCACAGCAAAGGTGCTCTGTTCTCTCTGGAACTCCACCCACAAAGGTCTGTTTTACACAAAATTAGCATTTCTATAAAATTTTGCACAGCCTTGTTTCTATCTATCTATATATCTATCTATATCCATAATCCATAATCCATCCTTTATTCATAAATGTATGGTTAAATTCAAGCTACATGCAACATTTTATCATCATAACAAGAGAGACATTGACCTCTAGTGCCTGAAAAACCCAAACTTATACCTGCAGTACTTGAACAGACCAGCAGGTGGCAGCAGCAGCAGTATTTACCTGATGGGAGGCAGACCAGAGGTGTGAGCCCGGTAGAACAGAGTGTACCAGTAGGGCAGCAGACAGTACCTAAGGACAGAGGAGACCAGCCTGTAAAAACCCCACCCTCCTAACATGGATCATTGAAACAGAGGGGTGGAATTTTTTTTAAATAAAACAAAAACAACAAAAAGGACAATTTTGACAAACATTGGTTCAATTTGGACACCAAAATTTGAGATTGAACCAAGAAAGAATAGACAGCTGCCATGTTCCCTGTTTCCCTGCTCACACTTAAAGTACCTCTGTTGGATGGCAGTGCGTATTGCAGCGGTGACCTTCTCTCCAAACAGCCAGGGCTCCCGGCGCTTTGACAGCTTTGCAGAGTGACCTCTGAAGAAGGGCTGTAGAGAGGCCGCCTGGTACCAACGCACCAGCAGCTCAGGGGTCGGGTCCAGGTAGAACCCACCAACATCAGCTGATACAAGGGGGGGGGGGGGGGGGGGGGATAGGAGAGGGCGCTAGTTAAAAGGGAGACCTAAAATACATATTAGAAAATGAAACGTAGTAGAAGAGTAGTTTTTTTTGTTATGTTTTTTGGAATAACCACGTTTTTACATTATACTGCTCAACATGTATACATAATTGTTTTTATTTAAATATATAGAAAGGACTAATAATTGAGATAAAAAAAGCTAACAGATTAATGAATGGATAAATCAAAATGGAAGTAAAAAAAAAATATATATATATATTTAAAAAATAATAATAGTAACAGTAAGAGTGGTTTTAATGCAGAAACATTAGTTTTAGCAAAAAAAAAACTGTTGCCTTTTCACCTCGCATGCCGAACAAAGTCCAGTTTTTCTCTCTCTCAAAACAGTCAAAGAAACGTATCCACCATGTGCGTTGTACAGTAATGCTCTCACCTCCACAAAATGCTATGCCTGTCACACTAAGCGACAAAAGCATTGGAATGGAGTACTTCAGATAACCCCAGCTGGCAACGTTATCACCGGTCCATACAGCTCCTGCATCCAAATCACAACAAACAGGGCAGTTTAGTTTAGGACACAACCATTTACACTTTGAATGGAATTTTATTTTTATATTTTTATTTTCCAAAACATACCAAATCTCTGTGACCCGGCGAAGAAGGAGCGTGTGAGGACAAAGGGTCTCTCTTGTCCGTCCGATCGAGTTATCAGACCGTCGTATGTGGCCATGTGCTGGGAGCAGAACCAAAGAGATTGTGATGCTGTGATTCACTCCATGCACTCTGTCAATAGCTGTCATAAAGTAAAGCTGTACACTTCTCATAGTATAGCTTTAGTGTGTGCATTACAGTGGGGTGTTGTATTGTCCCTTATTGGTTGAAATGCCCTTTCCCTCTAAATTGAAGAACCAATTATGTTTCTACATATGTAAAGATAAATGATCCCGTTCACCTGGTGGAAGCCGTACAGGTTGTGTAGCTCCCGGTGCTCCCAGCCCCCATGATGCACTGCGTCCTTCGGCATCGTCTGCTCTGGACCGCCGAACACAGACGGCTCATTCATGTCATTCCACAAGAATAACGATGGCGTCGATCCCTGCATTAGACACAAACACTTGTTTGCAAGTCTATGGCTTTAAAACTATGTTATATAAAAAATACATAACTTTATCTTAGATTATTTTGTCATTCTGTTGACAAAGCGTTTGTTGAAGGTGCATTAGGTTCGCAAATCTATATTTCACAGCCACATAAAAATAACAATAAAATGTGAGTATTTTGTTGCTTATCTGTGATCAGATTAGTGCTTCTGTTTCAAAGAGGTTAAACCTTTCCAATTCTTAATGATAACTTGGGTTGCATATATTCAATAAGATTGATTTGTGGTTTATTTTTTTATTTTTATTTTTTGGCATTTTCAAGCTTTATTAGATAGTACAGAGTTGAAATGGGGAGACAGAGAGAGAGGGGGGATGACATGCAGTAAAGGTCCACGGGTTGGATTTGAACCCGCGACCACTGCAACGAAGGCCGGAGCCAATATGGTACACGCTATATCCACTACGCCACCGGAGCGCCCCAGATTTGTGGTTTATTTCTAAAGTTACCTTATATTTATCCAGGCCGCACCATCTGGAGTACCATGCTCGAGTGGCTGGACTGCTGAAGTCAAGGTACGAGGACTCGCCTTAGAGAGAAGGTAATAAAAACTCTGATCAGAAAGAAACAAAAAAACTGTCTCAAGGTCATCTTGAAGACATGTTTCGACAAACTCACAATATAATTAATTAATACTGTTTGTTTTTTTGCATTTAAATCCTTATTATTGTAATAAACAAACATTACCAGGCCAGCATGAGCCCACATAGATCTGCCCGTCTCTCTGTTTGACAAAAAACCCTCCGTCTCTGGCCTCCCGATACAAGGACCAACCAGGATCCTTCTTGATGTGGGGATCAGTTATAGCAACCAACTGAAACAATATGCAGAATAAATTAGCTACATTTCTGACATATAACAACGTGAATAAACCTTGTTAATATACAGTGCATCATCAAACCGACCTTCCTCTTCTTCTCCCCTAGGTGTTGCTGTAGGGCGACTGGTTCAGGGAAATGAACAGGGTCCCAGGTGAAATAACGTTTCCCATTTGTGTGTTCAATATCCAGCCACATAACGTCATAAGGGATGTCATGTTTATCGAATCCTGCATCTACAGCCTTCACGTCAGCTTCGTCTATGTAGTTCCAGCGGCTCTGGTGGTACCCCAGTGCAAACAGTGGGGGGAGGGCTTGATATCCTGATAGAGAAAAAGGAGAGTTTTGAATCATACTGATGGATAATGTAAGGGCAAATAAATTCAAAATAGTGAATAGAAGGTTAATTTTTCTCAACCAACTTATAGATTGTTTGAATAATGTTTCATCAGTGTTTGTCAGCCAACGTTACTGTTAAGTAGATGTATACAATATTTTATAAGCACTTTGTATATTTCGTGTGCAAACATCTTGCTTCCTAAAGTAACAAGTACAGCAATTTAAGTTACCAGATAAATGTAGTGGAGTAAAAAGTAGTATATTTCCCTCTGAATTGTAATGAGAATGTAGCAGAGGTAGAAGTATAAAGAAGCATGAAAAAAAATATTCAAGTAAACTACAAGTGCCCCTAACGTGTACATAGACATCTAGTATTCAGTGCTGCCTACACACCTGTAAGTTGAGCGTACTGGGAGAAGAGCTGCTGTGGACTGGGCCCCAGCAGAACCACACAGTCAATCACTCCACTCTCTGACAGCCAGTGGACGTCAGTCTGAGGGAGCAGCTGCCTAGGCTTCACTGTTTGGTCGTCCTGGGTGAGGTATGCAGGGTGTTATTATGAGGTTAAGAATGCATGCTTTCTAAAGTGCTTTCCCAAAGAATTGGTGTGTCTGTTTTTTAAAGGGTTAAAATTGTATTTGAAAAAATTGGATGGTTAAAAGATGTATTAAAAAAGTGGCTACAAATTTACTATACAATATTTTGGAGCAGTCTAAAGGGGGGACATTTTTGTCCTTAGGGATTAAAGTACACTGTACAAAAATGAAAATGCATCAAAATAATTTGTATTGCTAATCATTGACATAAAAGAGAGAAGAATCTGCTGAAAAACTAGTCTTGGACAGACAGCTGAGTGGATACAGGACTACTACAAGTCTTACCTGATGCTCAGATGGGCTGTAATGAACATTGACATAAGTTTCTGATGCATTGAGCCAAAATACACCCACAGTCCTGTTGGGTTTGTGGGCTATGAGCAGCGGCACAGACCCATACAGGCCCAGACGACTGCCCAGGTCATAGGCAAAGACATCCAGGTTATACAGCCGGTAGGGTTCACCATCTCTGTGAAAGGAAATGAGAAGATTAAATAACTAATAAAACGGATCATATTTAAACTAAGCTGTGGTTTGTGAAATGCAACTAAATATGTCTTTAAGATTTAAGATTCAGGAATGTTTCTTTGTCATATGCACAACAATTACAGCAGCAGTTGTTTGCAATTCAATTCTTGAGTCTTAGGCTCCCTTCAACAATGCAATATAAAATAAGAAATTATCAAGAGAAACACACATTATGCCATGTTGAGTGAGTGTGAGTGTGTGTGTGTGTGTGTGTGTGTGTGTGTGTGTGTGTGTGTGTGTGTGTGTGTGTGTGTGTGTGTGTGCGTGTGCGTGTGCGTGTGTGTGTGCGTGTGTGTGTACCTGGTATCTCTGAGTTGCAGGCTGTCAGCGTGTTCTGGTAAACCGTACACATGACTATAACCATGGAAGCAAAGGTCTGAACCAATGCTACTGGGACCTACGGATGAACAAGAAAGTATCTAAAAAGGTGCTACTTACTGTAAATATAGCTATTATAAAGTTAATATATATATAAGAAATATACAAAAAGTATTTCGATTTTTAAAGATTGAAATTACAATATTCCTCTGCATTAATGGATCATCTCTAGAAGTGTAACTGTTACTATCTACATGGTTGGATGCTGCCAGTTGCAAAAGAGAGACAAATGTTCTGTGTTTTACTTTTACAGAATTAATGACGGATTTGCCTTTTAAAATAGTAAAAGAACAGAAACAAACCATTGGCTTTGATATCCACAAACTCCCCAAAAGTCTCTTTCCATAATGAACTTGCATCGTCCTCTTGAAGCTGTGGAAGTGGCAAAGTGAAAAAGAAGAAATGCATTCATAAAACAGATTGGGCTCAATATAAAGCAGGATTAATATTACATATTATTTTGAAAAGTGTTCTCTTACCTCACTATCATCAGCTGTGGCCCTGAGGAAAAACAGACACAAAATGTAATTTAACTAAATTTCTCAAAGTATTGATTTGTTCACTTCCCTGAAATTGTCACATATTGTTTTTTCAGCTTTATTTGAAATAGATTTTCAACAATAAGGTGTTTTTAATGGTAAATAAAGCACTGACTTGTTTGTATCAGGTTGTTCCTGCAGCGTCTCGAACCACAGTTTGCCTCTAGAGTTGTACGTGAGCATAACTTCTCCTTCATACAGGATCTCCAGTCGAAAAGGGAAATGCCAAACACGAACCCGGTGATGTCCCGAAGACCAGGTTAAAGTGACGGATTCCTCCGACCGACTCTTTACTCTCAACCTGCCAGGTGACAAGAGCAAAAAATGATCAACCACTGTCTGAGCACTGCAGCAATCAAACATAGCAAAACATAGCTAAAAAAATTCAGAGCCATTTTTTAAGATTATTTTTTGGGCCTTTTTTCATGCTTTAATTGACAGAGTGGAGGAGACTAAGATGATATGGGGCAGAGGGTAAATGACATGCAGAGAACGACCCAGGCACCTCTATCCAATTTAACATTTTGGCTTGTCAGCTGTTTCCTTCAATTTGTTAAAAGCTTTTTTTCTAAACATTTAATGAAAGACAACTCTCTCCATGCCAATTTAAACTATTATTTGAGAATCACAGATGTGCAACACAACACAGGTACATAGCTTTTAGTGTATCAAAGAAAAGGACAAATGGATTCTTTATAAGTGTAACTAGATATTAGATGCAACTCTTACTGTTCGCACTGTGGTTCCCCCGTCATCACATCTGGAACACGGTAGCGGGGCTTAATAGGCTTCAGCTCATCTAGAAAAATCCTGACAGTCTCATTTTTACAAGCTGACACCGAGAGAAGCAGTTTGGTCTGTGGAAAGATAAATGTTTTATTTGATGTAGGGTTAAAATGAGTAGTTCAGATAATATAATGAGACAACGTGTTTCATCATGAAATTGGGAATTATTTCATGCACTTGTACAAGTGTTGTTAAAATACTAACTGAGGGCAGATTTTATTGCCATTTTTGACAGTGCTAGTATAGGCCAGTCGCACTGAGTGAATTTCGCTGTTTAGAGACCTTTCAAGAATGTATCTCTTTCTTTCATCATAACAGTGATAATGCCATGTACTGGTTTTCCACAATTGTAGCCCAAAAAACAGAAAAATGACCTATTTTTTTTAATGTCAATAATAAATGGTGCTTTATTCCAGTGCTGTGAATAAAGGACTGGATCATCCTTGGTTTTGATTTACAGTAAACCTGGTGTGTACTGACCTGTGTTTCCGGTTCATACAGTTCAAAACGTGCTGCCTTCTCTGTGAGCACCATGCTGTCCAAAAGGGCTCGGTGCTGTAAGACCGGACCCTGGATTTGTCGCCTTAAAAGTGAATATAAAAATAAAAAGTTTTAATAAACATGTAGCCTACTCGACAAGGCATAAATACATTTCAGTGATCCTGCGTAAAGCAATTGTTGATGAGGTTATGTGTTACAATTAAAGAGTTATTTGTGAATAGAAATTATGAGTGAGAATAAATGCCAAACATACTTGTAAAACGCAACATCTTCACTCTTCTTGAACTTTTCTTTGGCTTTCTCTTCATCATCAAGGGCAACACTGAGGAGCAAGCAGAGAAAACTTAATATAGGCCAATTTAAAAAAGGAAATATACATATCAATATCATAGGCTATACCAGGCATAGTTTGAGAAGCTTTCTCCGGGCTGTCATAAAAGCTTTTACACATGTCCACCTTTGTACAGTACAAATGCTTAACTTGCTACTCCTTCAGAGTGTCTGAAAGAAGCATATTGTTTATACCTAATGTCAGGTTCGCTCACGTCCGCCATTTCGAGCAGACACACACTAGAAGCTGTTAACAGTCGGTCTGAAGTCCTCTGGCATCCGCATTAATTATATTTCTTCTTTGTGTACATGTAACATGTGTTGACAGAAGGATCAAACGAGAGTGACAGCGGCACAGGATGTGATTGACTTCCGGGGGGGATTTTCAAACTAAACTTCCTGCTGAAGCTCGACTCTTGACTACAAATGTAGCCCTGTTTTTTGTGTGTAAGGCTAAAAATGTGGCCTTACACAAGAAAACAAGGCTGCATTTTCTGTTTATCTTCAAGCTTGGTTCAAAACTACCAATGTAAAAAAAAAAAAAAAAAAAATTAATTAAATAGATAAAAATATTAATTGCATAATTTACCCTTGAAGGAAAATTTTAGCTTTAGTAGCCAATATAATTTACAAAAAAAAATCAAAAGTTCATTAGAAATTAAAGCGTACATAATCCATAAAGGTGTTGTGAATTTTCTGTTCATGATTCTCCGAGCTAAAAGCCTTCCGCGTGTTTCTGTCGCCCTCTCGCGGTGACTGCTTTGTACTACAACAAGAAACTACCCCGGAACAGGAGACGGATTCAGGATTGGGGACTGGCCGTCTGACATGTTAGTAGATGCTCAAATGAAGATGCCAGATTCGCAGACGCCGCGTTTGTCATGTTTGCTGCTTTTTGCTTTAGTTCTCCGTCCCGGGACAGCGGCAGAAGTGTCAGTATGGACGGTGGACATAAACTCGGTCAGTGTTACCCCTTTAAAATATCTTGTATTGTAGGATATGGTCATTTCTTAGCCTCTCGTGCTAAATCTTGTAGCTAACTAGCCTCCTAGCAGCAGTACATTCCTTGTAGACTCTCTGTATTTGATGTGGCAGGTCTGGTTTTACCTGTGTGACTATACATGCGGAACAAGATAGCTTACATATCGTTGATTTAAAATTCATATATCTGCCTGTCAAAGAGGGTGTTTAGATCTTACTTGATAGCAGTGCCAATGTAAATATGCCACCAGTGGGATTGAGTGAAGGCAGCTCATCTGTCACTGGACGTAACGTTATTTACAAGTGAGTTAACTCTGCAAACAGAGGCATAATAAAAAGAAAGGGAGACCGTTTAGTTTAGTCTTGACAGAAAGGGTCGAGGAATATAGGCCAGTCAGTGCCAATTTATAGAAACTCCCTTGGTTTCTTTACAACTGCCAACTGTAGCAAATGTTGCACGGACTGCACCAGAACAAAATATGTGTTCTAGTTAATGGCCCAGCCTTTTAGCCAGAAGCTAGAGGTTTATCATTAATACAAAATAAAATAAAAATGGGAATATGTTATTGTGTTTGTCAGTTGTACTCTACACCCCTTGTGGTTTGCATTTAGCTCATGAAAAAAAGCTGTTGCACACACACACAGTCGTTGACTTTTAACAGTTTATTTCGACCAGTGAAAACACACATTCACTCATATCTCCATCACTTCTGTCTTGCGGTTTGTGGATCCATTAAAGCCCTTTTTGCCAGATTGTAGTGAATATTGTTGTATTATTATTCACTTTGCATCATCTTTTGCTCCTCCTGAAACTGCCCTCCTCCTCCTTGATGATTTGTCACATTGCGTGAAGTGGCTCCACTCTCTAGACATGATTGAGTGCTGCTCACTGAATGGTGAGATGTAACAAAGCAATTCGTCACTCTTGTATTTTCAGACCCAGGAAGCTGTGTTTCCAAAGACCCTGTACGCCAACACCACCATCTTCATGAGGTGTAAGTAGTCTGATCTCTTCAGTCTTCACGTGAATTTCTTTCAAGTTTGTTTACTAAATTCCATGTAAGTGGATTGTGACATCGCATGAAATACATTATGCAAACAATGAGGCTACTTCCTACCCCTAGTAATTATACTATACAAAGTGCAAAGTTAATTTGAACAATAGGTGGAATATTTACCAAGACATTAATTCAGGTGCTACCAGAGAAGTTGTGAGACAAAAAACATCCACTGTAGTGTTTTTCCATAAGCGGCACATTTCACTTATCAGGCACTTAAAATGAAAAGGCTGAAACAAACACCATCCAATTGTGTAAGTTGGATTTGACAAACTACATCAACACATTAGTACAACATGCAAATGAGTTGTTAACTCTGCCTCTCTTTCTTCTGAAATGTTATGCAGTGCCTGGGGGAGGATTTGAATTCACAACCTTTTAGTTTTTGATCCAGTTACACTTAACCTCGAGGTGGTTTGAGGTTAAAATAGGGAGAATGTTTCACACATCTGTTTCTTGACAGGTGGGTAGGAGAGGCAAGAGCAGATCCCAAGAAGAATGTTGACTCCTGCACACTGTCTAACTGCACCACTTTTTTTGAGTTGCTTTACTGACTATTCATCTTTTCTCTCTCTACAGTCCAGGGTGATTTAAGCGCGTGTGATAGAAACCTGGCCTTCAACATCACCTGGTACCTGCGCTCCTCTGTCTGCTACAATGAGGTCTTCAACACACCGGTGAGTATTGACTTTTGTCTGTTTGTGTCTGAGTTTTTTTAGCTGCTGCTTTTATGCACAACAGTTTAAACAAAGTATACACTAGATGCCGATATGAAACACATGCAGATTTTATTGTTCAGTATATACAGTATATTCATAGTAAAAAGGCACTCTTGTTCATGAACTTAAATGTGACATACTAATTAAATGAGGTACATCCCCTTGTTGTTGTTGTAATAAACTGACTACACAATGTAATGTGCTCTCATTTTGCAGTACAACAAAGCCATGAACATGTTTGGTATGGACCACATGTTGAAAGACGGCTGGAGCGGCTTCTACAGTCAGGGCTACATGTACTTTGACAACTGCTCCTCCCTCTTCCTACCCAAGGTGTGTGACCAAGACAAATGTGTCTTATCTAACAACAACCTCATGTTTATTAGTGCAGTGGTTATTTTAATGTCCGGGTATTTCAGGTGACTTGACTTAATAAGCAAATATAAAAGTTCTTATTTTCTTTACTCTATCCTTAGGTGTATTACCCAGATTTCAACCCATACCAGCCCCTCACTAGCCCAAAGGTGAGTCACTGGTCAAGCAGATATACATAGGTATCACCAAATAGACCATAATATATAAAATGTGTATCTGTGTGTGTGTTTGTGTGTGAATACAACCTTATTTAACATTGCCAAACTGTATGAAGCATTATTGTTTACTTATTAGTGCTGTCTGTCACCTTTACAATTTGTTCTATGTTTTGTTTAGAGTGACCCATCCAATCAGAGCTATATCTGGCCCGACAAGCCGGTAAGAACGTGTTTTTATTAGTCTTATTGTAAAAGCCTCTCTGATACTTATAAACAGTTTATGTGATGGTCCAGTCCAGTTTGAATACACTGTCAGTGTAGAGTTACGTTTTATAGATACTGCAGAAGGGAGACATTATCTGGCACTGCATACTATGGCTTTATTGTTCCCTGCACCATTTCAAAATGCAAATTTCAAACACGAGGCTACACATCCGCAGCAGTGTCGGCTCCGACCGACTGTAGCTGCAGCATTGGGTTGTGCTTATTGCTGGAGCTAGTCTTCAGTTGTAGTTCTTTCCATGTTGCTCTACAGTAGCTGGACTGTGACGACTCTTTACTGCTTCTACTATCAGCCTTGGTCCATCGTAAAAATCTGAAGCCACATTCAGAAAGCGAGAGCAAATTTTATGCAAAGTTAGGCAAAACACAATTCCTACCGTGATCTTTCTTGGGATTCGTATTACGATGTCAAACTATGACGTCTGAAGCTGTCAGTTCTACTGCTTTTCCGATGTTAAGGTTGTTGCGAATGCTTTTGGTCTTAACATTTCTTGATTAATGGGAGAAAACTACAATACTACGGGGCCTAGTGGTTAAAGAGCATACCACATAGGCTCAGTCCGGACCCAGGTTTCTAATCTGACCCGGGGCCATTTTCTGCATGTCATCCCCCTCTCTCTCTCCCCATTTCACCTCTGCTCCTAAAGACTCCTAAAAAATATCTTGAACATCTTCTTGCAGGATATCGGTGCAGTGGCTAAATCCTGGGAGGACAGTCCGTATCTGTTCATAATGAAGGTGCAGCCTTCATACCGCAGAGTGGACGATGAAGACATCGGGATGGACCAGTTCAACTTCGCTTTCACCAGTGAGAAACGGCATTCTATCTTTTTTCTTTTTTTTAAACATCTGTTAATTGATTATTATTAAAAAAAATATTGTAAATTATATTACAAAACAACAATACGGACATACACAAAAATACAACATTGGTGTATTGGCGGTGACACATACACACAAAAGAAAACGATTAAGGAGTGACAAGTTACAATGAAATAATATATATGGCACTCATCATTTCATCTTAAAAGCTATAGAATTTCACACATTAAGTCAGGATAGTTTTGTAGGGATTAAGCTGAAGTGACTTTCTTTTTCTTTTCCTCAGTGAAAGTTGAGATGAAAGGACCACATGACTACTCTTCTCCAGCTGACTGGCCCCTCATGATGGTATGCACTATAAACTACTGTATGTAAAGAGAGGGTTGAATAGGACAGGATTGATATTGGTTATGTGAAATAAAGTCTTTGTATGCAGCTTAGCACTTCATGCAAATGTTGGCTTTATGCAAACATCTAGATTTTTGGTTTTAAAAGAGATGGAAATGTACACATAATTAGTTTGATATTGCCAAATTTACACATTTATTCAAACAAAATTATAGTTTTAATGTAAGTCATCAACTGGAAACGTTTCATGATGATATCTTTAACTAAAAATGTCTACCTTTTGAAACTTCAGTGTCTCACCTTTACTGTGATTTTTAATACAAAGCTGAACACTTTTCCTCCCTTCCTGTCCCCCCCCCAGTTCTTCATGGCCATGTGCATAGTGTACGTGCTGTTCGGGGCTCTGTGGCTCTTCTGGTGCGCCTGCTACTGGAGGGATCTGCTACGGATACAGTACTGGGTCGGCGCCGTCATCATCCTCGGAATGCTGGAGAAAGCCGTGTTCTACTCCGAATACCAGAGCATCCGCTACAAGGGAGACTTTGGTTGGTTGATTTTTTTTACGTACATGTATTTGCTTCTGTGTGCTTTAATGTTTGTTATGCTTTTGTAATCTTTGTTTTCTTTTTGTCTTAACAGATACAAGTGCTGTGATTTTTGCTGAGCTGCTCTCTGCACTCAAAAGATCTCTAGCCCGAATCCTGGTCCTCATTGTCAGTCTTGGCTACGGCATTGTCAAGTAAGTTTACTCTTTTAAAAACTGACCTTTTGTCTCACTTCATGTCTCAGTACTTGAAAGAAAACTGTCATACAAACAATGGACTTTCATAAAAACAATAAATATATGTTTATGAGTTGCTTGTTATGCTCCCGTTTTATAATTTCTTGGTAAAATTGACAATTTTTTCCCCCTCCCTTGTGTAGGCCCAGGTTAGGTACCACAGTTCACAGGCTGGTAGCAGTCGGCCTTCTCTACCTGCTCTTCTCCTCTGTGGAAGGTGTTCTAAGAGTCACTGGTGTAAGTATCAACTATTAATAAACTCACACTCTCGCTTGGTCACCACCCAACAGCTATCATTAAAGTCTAATTGGAGTAACAGATGCCATGTAGGATGCAGTGACAGTGTCCGATAATAATACACACGTTAATCGACGTTAATAGCTATTGTTATTAGTTTTTGAATGTTTTGTTAAATAAAAATGAATTGAAGACACACAGTAAAGCTGGCTACCTTGGTATTCAGCCTTGTCACCTGCAGCTCACTGTGGCTGCTCCAGTCTGTCCCGTCACTCCCCGCCATAAAATGCCAAAAATGATCTCAGTCACATTTTTGATGCCCAGTCGCTAGCGGCAGTAGCCACTAACTTTGTGACTACTTTACAATAGAATGCTTTTATTTTGAAGCAGAGGCAGTATGGAATGTTTGGTGTGTGTGTGTGTGGGGGGGGGGACCTTGCCAATAAAACTAATTCCTTGCAATTAATTAACACTAACAAGGATTGATTTCTGAAGAACCATAATGCTCAATTTAAAGGCCGCACTCTGTACTGTTGCAACTGGTTATCTCCAGATGGCAGGGAGAGGTAACGTCTTATGAAAAAAAGATCCTTTAAAGGTGAAATCAATAGACCACACAGGACACACTTATCTATAGCAGCCGAACCACCCAGTGAAGAATGACTGTATCCCAAAATATTCCAAATAGATGAGAAGAGAACAGGCTCTTTCACTGTTATTTAGGACAGACACCATTTGTAATTCCACTGAGCCTTCATTTATAGTGTGTGTGTGTGTGTGTGTGTGTGTGTGTGTGTGTGTGTGTGTCTGTGTGCTTGATTATCTTTGTGTGTGTGTGTGTGACAGACAAATTTCATTCATGCAAATATAATGAACCCTCTTCATTTCAATGAGATAAGACATCTTCTGTTGCAGCCTCCACACGCTAATTGAAGTTGATAGGGACTGGGTATTTTATTTTACATAAAGGTCTTGTCTGGCGCAGCTTTCAAGGCACTCTGTATAATCAAATTTTAGTTTGAGCAGAGGAGACCATAAAAATGGAGAGATAGAGAAAGAGAGAAAAGGAGAAAGAGAGGGAGAGAGAGAAGGTTTTGCATTCATTATGTGGGAGGCACACAAGTGATGATAATAGGATATGGCAAATTCAATTAAAAGTGATTTGTCTAAAGTGGCCAAAGAAAGTGCAGCAAGTTCAAGAAAACACTACAAAGTTATTCAAACCAACATGAGATATGAAACAGAGTCAGAGGAATGGAGAGAGGTGGTGCAGTTTGGTGAGCCTATGTGTTTTGTCAGGAGGCATCGCCAGATCTAAACACAAGATTATCTTATGTTTAAAAATGGACAGTCACTTCCCTTACGATTAAGCACTTATTCTCTCTCTGTCTGTCTGTCATGTTTACACAGACACACACAGAAAAGTTTGTAATGCTATACTTGTGAGGACTTTTCTTGACATCATAATGCATTCCCCTAGACCCTTAGGGTGTATTCACACATGCCGTGTTTAGTTCGGTTGAAACGAACTCAGGTGCACTTCTGCCTTCAGTGCGCATCTTTCAGGCAGGTGTGAATACAGCAATCGCACTCGCGGACCAAAAAAAACCACCCAAAACCCCAAAAAAAAGGTGATTTTATATCGCTTCAAAACAAACTCTGCTGCAGTTCGTTTGTGGTGTGAATTTGGCCGGACTCGATCCGACCCAATTGCAGGAAGCACTGCGCCTTTGATTTCTTTTCTTTTCTTTTTTAATAAATCGCCATCAGCTTCACATTATGGGAGAGTGTTGTTGTCGCCGTTGTTAGGAAGATTAGTTGTGGTTTGACCGGGAGCCCGAGCGAAAATATTACAGTTGATAATGACGCGTACACATGTTCAGCGATCAGATGGAGAGGGGAGCGTGTCGGTCTCCCGCACAGTGCCAACAGGTTCACCCTGCTTTGCATGAAGTGTGTGTTTTTATTTTTCTTCCCAACGTGACCGTCAATTGTCCCTGTGTCAGTTTGGAACTGAACTGCCAACTGCACCCAGCTGATACACTGCTTAATCAGCTGAGTGTCACTTGAGCCTATTCTTCTCTCGAGCCGCGCTCCAACAGCAACAATACAGTAGGCTATACATTATGTTTCACATCGTAGGCTACAAGCCACATAACGTGGCATTGACTTAGGGCTACATATTATAACCATATGAAACAACAATAATTAAATTTTCTTCTTCTTTATTTATAGGCTAGATGTAGGCCTTTTTATTATTTTTAACCCCGTATAATATCAATGATATATTTCGCAGTTTTTACTTCGTTCTTCCTGCTTCTCTCCATCCCAGAATGTCTGTCCAATGAATGAATGACCTCAGATCACTGTGGTTTTGCTTCGTAATGCTGGTTCAATTGCAAAGAGGCAATATAAAGTGGACCACACCAAACAAAAAATCTAAACTCTATTTGTCTACCAAAGCAAGTAACTAACACTTTCCATGTGTGAATACACCCTTACCCTTACCATCAAAACAAATTGCCTAACCCCAACCCTTATCCTAATCTAGATCTTATTCATACCTGAACTTCAAAACCCAATTTTTAAACCTCAAACAGCCTGTCCCAAAGTGAGAATGTCTTCACTTTACAAAAATGTACTCACTCTTAAGGTCTTAAACTCAAATTAGCCCTCTACGTTCATGTTTTTTCTTCATTTGTAAAAATCCGACTCTTGTCTTTTTTTTATTCCAGAGTTTCTACGGGACGGTCGCCCTGGTGGCAAACCTCAGCCTCTCCCTCATCGACTCCTGTGTCATGTGGTGGATATCCTTTACCTAAACAGCCGAAAACTGCTTAATATGGGGGGCTAATCTGGCGTTTGCATTTTCAGACCCATGAAATCTTCTGATTATGGTTATAATATCATGTATTAGCCTCTAATAATGGTTATTTGAATGAACATACAGTATGTTTTTCTCCTTAATTTGAATCTACATTTTCATCAGTCTGTCTCAAACCACTCGCCTCCTGAAGCTTCGCAGAAACATAGTGAAGCTCTCTCTGTATCAGCACTTCACCAACACTCTCATCTTCTCTGTCCTCGGTGAGTAGCAACCACCCGAAGATGACTTGCCTCATAGTTGAGTACTTTATTTTCTAATCAGATGCTATGTTATGATCATTTTGAGGAGAACTCCATTGATTATACGTATCAAAGTATGTTTGTGGATGTTGGGAAAAAGTTGTGGTTCTTGAGGGAGCTCTTGAGTCAACTTCGGTTTAAAAATTATAAAAAATCTGGGATTGCCTTATTTATTAATAAGAAGTGAGCTAACCTGACCTCTGTGGCCCAATCCTTATCTCTGCTTGAAGGTAGTAACCCCACTACCCCAGGCTACATTAGCATATACTAGCCTTTGTCCGAGGGGAAAGACACAATAAACGTTATTGTCCCCTTAGGGAAATTCGTCTTGGGACTCAAAGGCTGCACTTAACAGCTATAGTAAAACAACCAACATATGAAACAAAGAATACAGCACCAGCGGTACCAATCACACAATAAATTCCACATAAAAGTATTGCACACATCCCGTGGTAAAAACATATCGCTCGTAACACACATTGCCCACACACCATAGTAAAACACATGTGCAAATGTTCACAGTAAAACACAACATGTGACCTGTAATGTTTTAATCTATGTTTTTAATCTATTAAAGTGTAAAAATCAATTTGCATATTGGCCATCCTGTTTGCTGGAATAACCTTTTCTAATTCTGATCCCGCTGATGGTAGGATATTTCATGTGCATATTGTTTACAGTCATCATAGTGAGACCGGTGTTTACTTTGTGTCCACAGCTTCCATCATCTTCATCATCTGGACCACCAAAGTCTTCAAGCTGGTCGAGTGCCAGACGGTCAGTTTGTATTCTATTATTGATTATTGCACTATTATTTTAATAATTTAAATGTATTAGTAATATAGACAGGAGTTTGACAAACTTTGATGACAGGACTAAAACAACAGCAACAAAAACAACATGGAAAGTAAAATAAAGATACATACCAATACATGAATAATAGTAATTGTGTTTTCTTCGTAATACAGACGTTATCTAACCTGATAACCTGCTACTCTATATTCACTCTTTCCTATCCTATCTAAAGGGCTGGAGGGACTTGTGGGTAGATGATGCTTTCTGGCGCCTGCTGTTCTCCACCATCCTGCTGGTCATCATGGTGCTGCTGCGTCCCTCCGCTAACAACCAGAGGTCAGACTCACTTCAATCTTTAATGACACAAGTTTGTGATATAAAAGTGTGAGTGGCAAAGTCACAAATATACTGTACAAATACAACTGGCAATAGAAAACAAATGAAAAAACAAATACAAACTGCTTAGGAAGGTCCTTGGTATTCCTACAATCCTCAAGATGATTCTATGAATGAATTGTTCCAGTCCAATGTCTTTGTCTTTTGAGTCCTGTATGTATAGAGTCCCATTTCTGCCATTTTAAGTTTCAAGTAGACGTGTTTTAATGTCTGGTTCTGTCTTCTCTCAGGTTCTCTCATTCTCCTCTGATTGATGAAGATGATGATGAGGAAGAGGCCAAGGAGCCCATGTTGAATGAAGCTTTTGGT
Organism: Hyperoplus lanceolatus; assembly: GCA_026929865.2. Lineage (NCBI taxonomy): Eukaryota > Metazoa > Chordata > Actinopteri > Uranoscopiformes > Ammodytidae > Hyperoplus > Hyperoplus lanceolatus. The sequence goes on along the minus strand of CM049408.1, from coordinate 25,934,295 downwards.
AAGACTTAGCTAAGGGATTAGCCTATAGTGGCTTTTAAAACTGATTAATTGATGATTTCAATTTCATTCCAATCATCTTCTTTATTTTCCACAGAGGGAATGAAGATGCGGGGCTCAAAGCCTGACACCAATGGCTCCCAGAAACTGTTGAGTAAAGAGGTGGGTGGTTCTTTATCAACATCTCTCTTTTTCTTTTATCCATTTATTGTTTATTCACACTAAAGGTAATACTTTTGCATTTCTGAACCCTGCTTTTAACAGGATGAAGACCTAAAATGGGTTGAGGAGAACATTCCTACAACTGTTGCTGATGTGTAAGTACATTTACTATAAAGAAATACTGTTAATATTCAAAAGGCCAGGATGTATAAATAAATTCACTGCCTTGCTCTGCTTTTTTTTTCTCTCATACAGAGCTCTCCCTGTCATGTTAGACGAGGAAGAGGTAAGTGCTCCTTTCACTATCCCCGTGCTAGTCCCATGATCTCCACACACACATTTTCTTTGTATTTAAAATGCTCCTGGCAATGCCTTCTACTGTTATATTATATTATTACTCAATCACATTATTTTACATTGATTTAATCAGTGTTCATCTTTTTTCAGGAAATCCTGAAAACCAAGATGGAACGATCCAAAATGGAGTAGAACTAGAAGCATAGACTGTATAGAAGTAAATGATGGAATATTGATGTGAGAGTTGATACAATGCAATTTCACTGAGGCAGCACTGAATGCGTTCTGGGTGATCCGAATACCAAAATAATGTGGGCAAAGCCAACCGTTCTCTCTGGACACTTTACATTTTTTTATTTTTGTTTAACAGGTGTTATAATTATACAGTAGTATATATTTGAAATTTAACAACCTGGTTATTTTATATATATTAATTGGACAAGGGACTTCTATTTTGCTTTTTTATTTATGCATTTACTTTTAACTGACAAAAATAGTGGGTTTATGTTAAGGTTCATGGGGTGGCTGTTGATGTCAATATAGGCATTTTGGAAGGGGGATAATCCCCAAATACAGTATGGCCAAAATCAGGAAGAAACTGGGCATTTTGCACTGTACCCTTGTGGAGCATGGTTTGTGAGGACTGATGCTGAATCTGTTCAGTTAAAAATGAGGGTAGTAGCCTGGTTCAAATGGGGGGCACATGCTGAAAACAACATGTATACATTACATTGAAGCCAACACTGAGACAGACACTTATCCTAAAAGGTGTTCTGTGCCATAAACTAAACAAATACAAAATAATGTTTCCAGATTGTGTTGGCAGCATTGACTTACACATGTGATGGGTCATAGGATGACATATATATTTTAGGTTGAACAGAGCGAGCAACAGTATTATATGATTCAGAAGTCTAACAGGATAACTAAAAGGATAACACTCTTAAAATGCTTTTACCTCACCAGTGAAGATTTGCTGAGCTCATGTATGGTAGCTGCACCAAGAAAGTATATCTCTGTCTTAATGTTAACACATGGCTAACTGAGTAATCCTGAAAATAGAAATCAATAAGCTAATGTTACTCTTTGTAAACACGGCTGCATCAGTGAATGTTGATACTTGAAGCATATCACAGTTGTCAGGGTAAAACGCTCTACATCTGTCTTTTTTTGGGGGAGTTCTTGTGTTAACTGAAAATGCACTGTTTAGTGGCCTGGAGAATGTAAGGACCCCTTTGGGTATGAAACTCTTTGAAAGCCATCGTAAACATGGTGTTGTCAAAAGTTTCAAGTTTTACAGACTGTCCTCAGTGGGTGGCAAACATGTTTGTCTCTTACTTAATAAAATTATTTCCAGCTCACTTTAGTAGAAGCGTTCACAGGGTTCAACATAACTTTTTTTTCCTACTGGCCCGCCGGGCCAGTGGATCCGAGTTTTACTGGCCCCTTGTATATTTTCACTGGCCCTGCACACACTTTTTTTTTCTTCATAATTTAGTGTCAATAATTATAATACCTGTATTAGAAAAATAAAGAAAGATAACCAGATCTAAAGGGAATATCTATACTGTAACATTATAGATATTCCCTTTTAGATTTGGTTATTTTTCTTTTAGTTAATTATATGAAATGTTGATATTGCTCATACACATAATATAAAACCAGGCAAACATATTGAATTTGAAGCCTACAACTGAAAGTATGTTGAAGGGGTCGGCCAGTATTTTAAAGTCCAGTAGTTTGATGGTTGTTTTTATTCTTGAATTTGGGCGGTTTAATGAATAGTTCACCTGCAGAAGTCATGTTCAAACATAAAAAAAAAATAAGATGAAGGTCTGATCAGTCTTTGTGGTGTAGGCTGTTTTTATTACTTTCTCTATATGCATTAGGGATGTGAATGTGTCGACCGAATGACCGGTTTTCCACTTGCGCTCAAGTTGACTTTAAAAATAGAATAGAAATCGGAAAATCAGTGGGTTATGCCGTTTTTTTTTAATGGGAGATTTCACGGTGTATGTGAGTTCACGTCTGGTCGTGAGCGCGCTGCAGGAGTGTCACTTCTCCATGAAGTGTCAGCTTCACATAAGAGTCCGGTGTGGGACCATTTTTTCAAACTATTGATAAAAAACAATGCAGTGCAAAATATGCAGCATAAGTTAAACGCTCGTCTGAGCCTATGACGTTAACTCACCTTAGAAACACACAATGCCTTCGTCCGATCACAGCAGCGTTTCACCGTGTGATCTCGCCAGCGAGTGAGCCGCCGCGCAGATGAACTGTGGCTAAAATAATAACCGGGGATATTCTCCCCGTTAGCGATTTCAATGGGAAAGACTTCCGCGATCTGATTGAATGTCTCGAGCCTGAAAACACAGTGCCAAACTGCGCGACTATAGGAACTGTACAGTGAGCGGAGTCCCTCCGTTCGTTTCTGTCTACAACCGACACACTCACCGGAGACGCATTCACAGCGGTTAAATAACGCCTCTCATTTGTATTACCATTGGGGCTTGGATGCAAATACTGCAACATTACGGCGGCAGATAAAGGAAAAGCGCAGAACTCATTTTCTGCACCTCAACCTCTGCTGTGGGAAGAAAGAAAGGGGGCAAAGCAAGTCGATTAATTTGTCGACTCGCAGGCGGACGGTAGGCAGCTCTGCCAACGGAGCGAGAGTGCACCCGCTTGTTGCTCCGCCTGTCAAAACGCCCACGCATCGGTTGTCCACTGGCCTTTCATTAAAAAATATATTGTATATTAGGTTTATTATATTGAGTCTTAAATAAACACTGCTTTCATTTCGACTCTCAACGCGCATTTCAATGAACCACGATGTAGTCTACAAATAGATACTGAACTGTGATTGGCCAGTCACTGGCCCGGGCGGGACAGTGACTGGCCAATCAACTTGCCCTGCATATGATTTTACTGGCCCCGGGCCATCGGGCTATACGTTATGTCGAACCCTGGGTCACAAGTTTGAAATTAAGGACGTTTATGTTCATCTATATAAAAAGTAAAATTGTGTAGCTTTTCACATAACAGTTGTGATTTAGGTCCACTTTTCATGTTGTTGTCAGCAACGTGAAATATATATATATTTTTTTCAGCTACTGAATCACAAAAATCATTAATAAGCCTCATGCATGTGGTGTGGGCCTTAATTCAATATTTACTGTGTGTATGTTATCCTCACTCCCTCATCCACTAACTGGACCAAAGTTGTGCTAAGGTCCTCACCCAAAGACAGCAGCACAGGGTAGTTTAAAGACAAACAAACAAAACAAAACAAACACACTTGTACATGCTAAATTCAGTTTAAGATTCCTTTGAGCCTATTCCATTCACACTGCAAAATAATCTTGCCTCATCCGGCAGAATTATACCCCCCGTCCTTGTGCAATCTACTGCAATATATAAGAGATATTCTAAATTCCTTAATTTATGTTTTGCTTTTTTTAAATATATTTGTCTATGTCTTGTTGAGGAAGTTTTATTTTAGAGAGATACTGAAAGCCCAATTGTCTGGATGTGAGTCTGCATTGTAATGTGAAGCTGATGATATTGTATGGCTTTTTGCGTATGTTCTGCAAATAAAATTTATATTGAAACATAATAATTACATGTCCAGTTGTTTTATGTTCATGATAGACACATTTCTTTTTTATTTCTTTTTACAGAACACTTGTGTGACTTTAAGAATGATATTTTAGTTCCAGAGATGCTGAGCATTCCAAAAAAAATCTACTGTTTTATTAACACTGTCACAGAATTTACTGCAACAAATATGTATCCCTATACGAATTAAGACCATATATAGTATATACAAATATTTTTAGATATAAATCAGTGCAACCAATTTGAATACTTCCCTTCCCCCCGCCACATGAGACATGTCACTCATTTAGTTATAACATCTCTTAAACAGAAACTGTACTACTGTTTTTAAAGTAACATAAATACATTATCGCGAGAGTCAAACAGGACCAATTAGCAGTAAATACGAGTCACTGCACCTTTAATACATTCCTCGTGAGTGCACTGTCTTCTGTCACGTGCCTGTCAAACCCCATTGCCTCGCGCAGCCGTCGTCTACACAACAGAGGAAGTAGCGAGAAGCTAGCCAGACGAAACGAAAACTTAACTGCTACCACCAATGCAGCGTTTACTATTTGTGTTACTTCTCACTGGACAGAATAACTGAATTATTTTGCTTGCATTTTCAGTTGCCATGGAGTGAGAGGATACAATGTTATGGAGCGGTAGTCGTTGCTTGCTAACTTCCATGCTAACAGGCTAACGATCAGCTGTTGTTTTGGTTGGAGAGATAGCTTTGTACGCCAAACAGTATAGCATTACAGAAGTGTATGCTACCAGGTTTACAAGTGCATACTTCCCACCATTGCCTGCTTGAAACACTGGGCCACTCAGTCTTTTAATGGCGACACAAGAAGGCGGACCGTGACATCAGCGGTCGGTCAGTCAGCTGTTGTCCGACATTCGTTCACTTCGTGTGGGATAGATCCATCAAAGAGAGTCGCTCTGTAACTAAATAAGCAATATATCTTCAAGATGCATGACGCCTATGAACCAGTGCCTATTTTGGAAAAGCTTCCTCTTCAGATTGACTGCCTTGCGGCCTGGGGTAAGTTGTTGTTGACACTTCATGTAGCCCACAGCTAAAACCTGTTTTATTTTTTGACATTGAAGTGGTCCCTCTGGGCGTCTATTGATCTGCACTACAGCCAAGGTGTAGTCTTTCATGACCTGTCACTCAAAATATGAATTCAGGAACATGAATAAATATGAATTGAGTGCCTATATGAGCAGATCATTAATGTTGTGTATAGGTAGGTGTGTGACAAGTGTGTTTTTGTGATGCAGTGGCTAGGAGCCCAAGACAAATTTCCTTATATGGGACAGTGAAGTTTATATCATATTTAATTTTATTTTAGGTTATGACACCACTGACATGACACTTTTTCTTTACAGCTCAGACTCTCACTGAAACAATTTTTTATGTTTTATAACATCATTTTTCGGAAATGACTGACAGCATCCTTTGCACTGTTACACCCTGACTCTTGACCTAGTGCCCTACTGACACACTGACACAGACTTTTACCCTCTCCCATCTATACCCATTACAATAGCGTAATCTTTTCTTTTCAAATAGTAAATTGCACATATTTATTTTCACAATAATTTCTAGTGTACATTTTCTATATTATTTGACTTGCGTTTCTCTACATGTCTACATGTATAGTGTGTTTGCATACACACCATCAGATGTACAGCACATTTCTTGTATGTGTACCTACTACTATCTTGTAATAATAATAATAATAATAATAATATGCTAAAAAAAAACCTCATTATGATTAATTTTTCTCTTCCAACAGAGGACTGGCTGCTTGTGGGAACAAAGCCCGGGCATCTTCTGCTCTACCGAATAAAGAAAGATGCAGGTAGGAAGAGCTTAGAAGGGATTTGTGATGCTACTGTGTATTTTCAGACCTTCGCAACTTAATCATGCTGCTTCAAATAACAGTTTTGATGAACATTTCTTTTTTTGCCCCTTTTAGGCACCAACCGGTTTGAGGTGACACTGGAGAAATCCAATAAGAACTTCTCAAAGAAGATTCAGCAGGTAGATACAACTGCAGGAGGACATTTTGACTGAAGTTATTTATTATGTTATGTCCCGACTTATATACTTCCAGATTCTAAGGACTATACTGTGTTGCCCTGTTGTTATTATCAATAATAGGACTCTGCCTCACTTCAGTCTCAATTTGCCCCCCTCTCTATGAACAAATCTGTGAATCCCACACACCTTAAGACCCATTTGTATCCTAACACTCCCTGGCAAAGTTAGTTAAACAGCTGAGTGAGTGTGTCCTTTACTGTGCTTTACTGGTATTGTTCACATGAATGCCTGCTTATTTGCATATCTTATTCTTTCTTCAGCTTTTCGTTGTCTCGCAGTACAAGATTCTTGTCAGTCTTTTAGGTAAGTTTCTCTCCCTATTATATGCCTGTATATGTGTGTGTGTATATCATGCTGGTGGGTCTTTGTGTATATATTATTTTGTGTGTTGTTTGCACAAGCATAGCATTTTCTAATGGTCTTTCTTCTGCAGAGAACAATATCCACGTCCATGACCTCCTGACCTTCCAGCAGATCACTGTTCTGTCCAAAGCCAAAGGAGCCACGCTGTTCGCCTGTGATCTCCAGGTCAGTTACAGTCCCACACTGGGTTTCAGTTTAAGATTCCAGCCACTGAACCTGCAGTGTCCTTACTGTACAGTCCTGCTATCATATTCATGCACCTATATTAGAAATTTATCCCAAAATCACAGTTATGACGCCTTGAATTGTCAAACAAATAAAGATCAGGCGATGCTTTATGCAGATTTGCAGTGCATATCAATTCCATTGCTTTTCTCAAGGCCAGCACATTAACACACTACAAGCATTTTTTTTAATCAGCTCTATATTTCGGGGTGTAACATATCCTTGACAAGAATAAAACGTGTTAAGATGTTTGTGGTTATTTTTATGCAAAGCTTGAGTGTGTGTTAAGAGTGTATTGGCTGTTTTAGTACTGTATAAGGTATTAAGTTAACAGCAGCAGTATGTTTGATAACTATTCAACAATAATGTACGATGCAAACAATTTGTAATGAATGGACTGCCTTAATCGTACAGAAAACTGGCATCATTCTCAAACAAATTGGTTGCACAGTCAAAGGATAACAGACATAACAAGGATCCTATTACTTCCTCTGCTTCCCCATGTCTGTGTGTAATCCTCATATTTTCTCTGATCTGAAGTCTTAAATTGTATATTTTGTCTCCCTTGTCTTCAGCAAACCAGCACAGGAGAGGAAAGGTTGAGACTTTGTGTCGCCGTGAAGAAGAAGCTCCAGCTTTATTACTGGAAGGACAGAGAGTTCCACGAACTGCAGGTCAAATAAGATATATTTCAGTTGTGACTCACTGGAGTACGGCCCAGATTTAGACTGTTTTTCCCCCAATTCTTTGACATATTTAGACATGGTTATGTTTTCTTTTGGTCTGTCAGGGGGACTTTGCTGCACCAGATATTCCAAAGTCCATGGCGTGGTGCGAGAACTCCATATGTGTTGGTTTCAAGCGAGACTATTACCTCATTCGGGTATGTGTATTATAGTAATATTTTATTACATTTTATTGCTTATAGGTTTTAGTTTCTATTTCTATTATTTCAACATGTTCAATACATTGATCAAGATTGATTGATTGATTGATTAATTTAAAAAAAAACTTGCACTATCTCCCCTGTGGACCAGATGGACGGCCGTGGCTCGATCAAGGAGCTTTTCCCCACCGGTAAACAGCTGGAGCCTCTGGTCGCCCCACTGGCTGATGGGAAGGTGGCGGTCGGACAGGATGACCTCACTGTAGTGCTGAATGAAGAAGGTGTTTGTACCCAGAAGTGTGCCCTCAACTGGACCGACATCCCTATAGCAATGGGTAAGAAAGAGGCTCAACGGCCCTATAATAATATGAAAACATTTCTATAGTCTTTCATCATATTTCCTCATCAGATTCTACACTTTGTTATGTTTTAGATATGTCCATTTTATCCATTTTCTTGATGTCTTTGCAAGAGGTACAATATATTAGATGATAATAGGAACTGACAGCAAAGTCAAAAGGACACGTTCATATCAGTAACAAGAGACAAAAATCCTACTGCAGCTTTATGTGTCTCTCCGGATAACGCAGAAGATATTTTGCCAAAATGTGTCACCCCTGGCCGTCAATTTCACTAAGGGGGGAACAACACTTTTGTTTTTGTCATAACCTTCTTATCTTTCTTTCTAAACTAAAAACTAAAACTCGCAGCATGACACCACATACTTTCAGTTTAGTTTCACACACAAATGAGATAGAAGTAGCATCTAAAATATCTAAATCGGGAACCTTTCTGCACAGGAGTGGGCATTTGAGGTTTATCTCCTTCCTCTTTGGTGGTTAAGAAATGTTGATCATGTGTCTGCCTGGAACAGTACAGTCACACTGATTGAGCAGGTTTGTTCAAATAGCTGTCACTGGATATTAAAACAAACACCTGATGAAGCATTTGGCCTCAATACTCCCACTGCTTTGTCAGTAGTCTGTCTTTTCTTTTCTCTAAGAAACTATTCGCTACCTGTCTGTACCAGGGGAAAAAATCCAGTGTTAATACAAACCCTAGGCTCTGTAAACAGCCATGTTGTTATGGTGGGTCCCTTTGTTTACATACCAGTTTACAGAGCCTAAGCTTTCCTTCTTCTGTGCAAAGTATTTCTCTCCGATCATGTCAGAAGAGAAGTACAATTTTAGATCATATCACCTTTTTTTATCCTATGACTAAGACACCACAGGTCTGGGTTATGATGACAGAAGTTAGTTTTGGTAGGAGTGAAGCAAATGAGCTCTCTCACTTTGTTTCATATGTTCCTATCCATGCTATCCTATTCCATTCCATTCTCTTTTTGTGATCAAATGTAGAACAATATAAAAGGGGGAAATGAAGCCTCCAAGCTGCAATTTTTATACAGTTTGCAATTTCCTTGTTTTGATGTAGTCAACATTGTGGCTTTGGCGGGCATTATGAGGATGAGTGCTGGTCAGTTTGAAACATATCTATCTGACCATCCTTTGTATACCTGGCTATAGCAGACGGCTCAGGCTTGTGCCCTGTGGGTGTAGTCTGTCCCATATCCACAGTCCAACCTAAGGCCGGTCTAAATGGCTGTCTCCGGGTAGATTTCCTGCCGCTTTAGCCTCAAGGTCTTCTTGCCAAAATTGCAACTGAGGCAAATGTTTCTAAGATACAGAGTTTAGGTTTAGGTGGACATCAAGACTTTCAAAAGTTGTAAGAGCTGAAACAATAAGGATCGGCAGAACATTTATATTTCAACCACTTCAAGTTGTGATGAAAAATATGCCATCCATTAACTAGGTCCTATCAATAAATATATATTTTTTTTGCACGCAGGAACACAACTAGGATTAGTGATGTTGGTCCTTCTTCTCCAACATTAGGATACGCAGCTTCATTACTGTTTTGGCTGAGGTGCATGAAAAACATTTAACGCTTATTTGTTTCCCAATGTCCTCAGAGCACCAGCCTCCGTACATCATAGCCGTCCTCCCTCGGTACGTGGAGATCCGGACCTTTGAGCCGCGGCTGCTGGTGCAGAGCGTGGAGCTGCAGAGACCGCGCTTCATCATCTCAGCAGGGTGAAGTTCTGTTTTCTCAGTAGGAATTTGTAGTTTGTCTAGAAAAAGTCAAAAAGACCATATGAAAAATATTTTTGGTAGAATGTGAAAGTTACTTGGTTAATAATTTAAATCTCTCACGTTTTTATGAGAAAATGAGCAATATGTTTGCTCATACTGTAGTGGCGGCAATATGGTGCAGCACTGCAGTATTTAAGGTTAAAAAGCTGCTATTACAGGACCCCTCAAAGTTAGGCAAAGTGACAGATCCTATAATGAATAGTGGCATGTTTTTGGTTGCTACCACTCTAGTCCTTACGCATCCTTAAAATAAACGTAATTTATGATTGGCTGCTTTCATTAATCCCCCTGGTTCTTATTCATTACAAAGAAATCCCTATTTTCTCTAATTTCGTTTTCTCCTCTTATCTTTCACAGGCCAAATATTGTGTACGTCGCCAGCAACCATTTTGTGTGGCGCCTAGTGCCCGTATCGATAGCCAGCCAGATCCGGCAGCTCCTTCAGGACAAGCAGTTTGAGCTGGCCCTACAGCTGGCGGTGAGCGGCACAAACATTGACTTCACTATCAAATTTTATTATTAAATTCCTCAAGATTTAATTAGTGCTTCAGCCCAGCGGTTATGGAACATTAAAATAATTTGTCTTGATTAGGAGGTGTACGTTGACATAGTAACAGGCTCAGGCTATCGTGTAATCTTTCCAGGGGCATTTCCAAGAATGGAAAAAAAAGGCAATTCATATGCTGTTCACAATCATTCTTCAAGTTTAAAGGCGGAGTCAGTGATTCTCGAGAATGCTTGTTGTCAAAATCACTTTTTGTCAGAATCAGTGAATATCTCCTCACGATCCACAATTTGGAGAAAAAAATCCAGTGTTAATACCAAGCACAGGCTCTTTAAACAAAGGGTATGTAAACAAAGATTCCCACTGTAGCAACACACCTGTTTAATATGTAAAGTCTATGGTATTACATTTTTTTAAGCATACACAGTGTGGAAAGGTAGCAGATTATGAGGAGATATTCACTGATTTTGACAAAAAAAATTTTGACAACAAGCATTCTCAAGTAACACTCACCACTACTAGAGGCATTCTCCTGTATCATAATCATATCTTTTTCTTTTCTTTTTCTATCTTTTCTTTACATTTTATTCCGGCCAGAAGATGAAGGATGATTCAGACGGTGATAAGAAGCAGCAGATCCATCACATCCAGAATCTCTATGCCTTCAATCTCTTCTGCCAGAAGAGGTTTGATGACTCCATGCAGGTGTTTGCCAAACTGGGCACAGGTAAGGAATGTTTTCAACCCTTGATTAATGTCTGTTCAGGCCAACTTGGACCCCGTTTCCACCTGGCATTAACATGTGGTTTTTGTGATCCGATCACATGAATACAGCTCTAACTACAGGTGAGAACACTCTCAAGACGCATTGAGATCGGATCACAAAAACCACATTAGTTAGACAGAGACTTGGATCAAATTGCATGTGTTGCAATATTAATTTGTTTCAACCTGTAACACATAGTTGCATTTCACTACACTCTATAAAAAGCTCCTGTTGCCCATGCACATTGAAAGCAAATATATGTTGTACTGATACTTGTGATCTTATGTTTATGTATATTAGCCTAATAAAGTTTAATATGGACATTGGTTTAAACATTCATTCCGTACACATTTTTTATTCTTGAAAGCAAGAAATCTGTTGTTTTTTGTTAGGAATATTTATGTTGATGTATTATTAAATGATGTCCCATATAAAAAAAAAACTAAAGTACCATACGTGAAATACAATGAGACAATATTTCCACACCTCCTCTGCAGATCCCACCCATGTGATTGGACTGTACCCAGACCTGCTCCCGTCAGACTATCGCAAACAGCTGCACTATCCCAACCCTCTGCCCACTCTGTCCGGGGCAGAGCTGGAGAAGGCTCACCTCGCTCTCATTGATTACCTAACTCAGGTGTGTGTATGTGTATGTCTGTATGGTGTTCCTTAAAACGCAGAGAAAATAGATTGTGGAAGTAATACAATTTGTAGGACTTTTTTTGGCTATTTTGCTTCCATAACATTTATTCGTTCATACTAGTGTAAATAAAAGGTCCAAAATACCAACATTTAGTTGTTATATAATAATATCTTGTCGTTTGTTTCTGTATAGTTTTCTTCTTATAGGAGAATTAACACAAACCCTAGTCGTATAATAACACAAGCATATTAAAGATGAGGATAAAGATGATTGAGGTACACATTTCCTTTAATTGTCATTACAGAAACGCAGTCACCTTGTGAAACAGCTAAACGACTCTGACCCTTCTACAACCTCTCCACTGATGGAGGGAACGCCCACTATTAAGAGCCGCAAGAAACTGCTTCAGATCATTGACACCACCCTGCTGAAATGTTACCTGCACGTAAGGCCCACACTATCTTCCTCTTCTTTATTCATGTTTATTGTGATTTAACAAATGACAATACATTTCAAATAAACTAAAAGACAGCTTTTACAAATTCAGACAAGGAAATGGGCAACATTTTTGATGTTGCAGGTAAATTTTATCCATGTAGGTAGCATATGGGGAAAAAGAGGCTCTCATTGACTCTCACCTTATCATTAAAATATGATCAAAACAATTCTCAATCAGCACATGTTACAGACTTTTTACCTCTTCAGCTGTTCTCCTTTCTCTTTCCATTATGTCACTCGTGTCATCATAGTTTTGGATTCACAATGAACCTGAAGTTGTCATTGAACCAAATCCAAATGTTTACATTTCATGATGAAAGTGAAATTGTCTCTTATGAGCCTGCCAATGTTCAGTTCACTGTCTTCACTTCCAGCAAAGTACTGCCGTATGACATCACAAGAAAGTCCTTCCAAACACTCTCACGTTGCCAAATGGTTTCTTTCTTTGGCAGCACATTGGTAGATTAACTTTAAGGTACTGAAAACTCAGCCAAGGTTAACAGTATTGTCACTCTTCTATAGTAGCTTACTTGTAGCTTCACTTAAGTGGAGATGAGGTGAAGATGCCCAGGCAAGAAGGCAAATCCTTTTCTTCAGCAGCGAATCTGTCCGTCAAACCCAATCAATGTTTGAAAAGTTACTCTTGTTAGAATGAAGAATGAGATCACAGATATGAGCTGCCAGAAGTACTTTTCTCTGCAGGATAGCTGGGTTTGTGTTAGGGAGGGATAAAACAGTGGAGTTGGTCATTTAGAAAAGCCAGTTCATAGGGTTTGTGCATCCAAGAAAAAATGCCACCAGATGATTCCCTTGAAAGTATAATACGCAATATTTAATCACAGAATATTCAATGACAGAACAAGGCCAGACTGTATGGATAACCTTGAAAAGACTAGAAATCCTATAAGACTATGTGAGTTTTGTGCCAAGCATCTGCAGCAGATTATTTAAATGATAAACATACTTTGTAGCAGAGAGGATGATCTAATCATTGAAGTCACCTGCCAGTAGCCTTTAGGTAAAAAACACAACCTAACTCCACTCCTAACTTTTTCATATAAATGAATTTCCGTTACATTAGAGCCATTGCCAAACAAGTTGACACAGAGTTGATTAAACTCCACAAAACTCTCTGTATTTCTCAGTATAGTAGCGTTTATAAACCAGTGTCACTTCCTGAAAAATCCCCAAGAAACGCCCAAGAAATGTTTCAGTTGTTGATTCTACTGCTAAGAAAAAACCTGGACGTACAGAAGACGGAATAAAATCCAATGTGCGATCACCAAAGGCTTACCTCATGTAGCTGCACTGACAGATTTTGTGGTTATTACTCAGAATTCCTCATGGGGACGACAGAAGTTCCGGACTATAGCTTTAAAGGAGTTGAATGGATTAAATATTGAAATGCGTGGTGTCAATGTTTTTTTTATTATCTCTTTATTAGACCAACGTTGCCCTGGTGTCGCCCCTCCTCCGTCTGGAGAACAACCACTGTCACATCGAGGAGAGCGAGTACGTCCTGAAGAAAGCTCACAAGTACAGCGAGCTCATCATCCTCTATGAGAAGAAGGGCTTGCACCAGAAAGGTAAAGGCTCTGCTCTGATGGTCAACCAACTGTGCCGCAAACCTGATCATCATATATTATGAATTAATGAATAATTAAAATTCAAGGATTTCTATGAAAAAATGTTAATGCATCAGTAATGATATTAGACTAGTATAACATAATACTATCACTGAGTCCCTTTACTTTTGCTGATGTAAGTATATGCTTTGCTGCTAATATTTTTTTACTTTTACTCCAGTCTCCAGTATTTTTACAGAGTGCTATTGCTGCACTTAGAGATGAAAACTGTTCAGCTTTTCACTTCAGAGAATAATTTTCTAAATTTCTGATGTAATGAATTTTGTATTAAACTGGGATATTAATATTCAAAGCAAAGTTCATCAAAGTTTGGTTTATCTGTTGCAGGCCTCGGCTTGACAACTCAACACATAACAATAAAATACAATGAAAACATCTGCTCGCAATTTCCCTTTCAAATTGAATTTTGAATTTGGGCCTTAGCATTTAATGACTGATGACTTGTTGCCAGAACTACATCAGCCTTTCTAAGCTCTCTCCTCATTACCTTCCAATTCAAATACAAGAGCCAATTTAAGCTATGGGGTTATGAAGGGGGGGTTCAATTGGGTGTCTGTTTTTTTACTTTAAATTGAAAAATCCAATAAATATATTTTGGGTTTAAACTGAATTGTTCCATTATGTTGAAATTCAATAGGTAACAGGTTATATGTTTATAACAACGCTGCAATCAGGGCCCATTGTGCCTCCACACAGGTTATCTCAGAGGAGGTTTCCCTTTATGTGGTCGACATGCTCTCCTTGTATATCAGAGCTGTCCTTAACATTGTGTGTTTTTGGCTGTAGAAACAAAGTGACGGCAGATTCTGGGCTGCCCTCGCTGCCCCATATGGTTTTAATCGGTCTGCTGCTATTTACTGGTTGTGATGTCATGCTAGTCAACTCTGCTTCCCTTTGTCTCTATTTGAATTCAAACCGACTGTTTCCCGGCCACCAATTTACACTGTTTGCATCTGCCTCATACAGTTTCTGTCGACAGAAGAGTTGTGTAATGCAGTGCAAAACTAGACTAGATGACATTTTGTTTCTTCATTTTGTTTCATCACTCAGACTAATCTCATATTCTTTCTCTCAGCTCTGCAGGTGCTGCTGGACCAGTCGACCAAGGCCAACTCTCCTCTGAAGGGCCACGAGCGAACTGTGCAGTACCTCCAAAGACTGGGTAAGGAGAATGATATACAGGTCCTTCTCATATAATTAGCATATTGTGATAAAGTTGATTATTTTCCATAATTTTCCTCCACTATGTAACGCGTTACCGGCATCACTGATCATAAGTATATACTATATTCACTCACGGCTGTTTTAACTTAGAGCGTCAAGGTTGTCATCTAGATATGGTTCATCTATTAGGGAGATTTTGGGGAAGTCTCTGAGAAAACGTTCACCCTGATTAATGGTGCATGTTGGAGAATGTGTACCGTATCACTGCCAGATTTTCATGCCTGGCACTGTATGAATGAGCAGTTTTTCTACCATATGTGTCAGTATTGACTGTGTTACTGTTATGCGAATGCTTTATATGTGTGCGCCAGTGAAGCCAAGATAACTCCCCAAACTCACCGGCTATTTGGCAGTTAGAGTTTCCGTATGTGTGAATTTTTTTTTACGCAAAGGACTTTTTATTTCTTGAAGATGAAGGATTTTCTTTGTTTCTTCTCAACAGGGTTTTCCCAAAATTAAGTTAAACTCTAGAACAATTCAGTAATTTGCCTGTGAAATGAGGCCGAGTGCGAACAATTGGCAGAGCTTTAATTGGATAGAAGTAGCAAGGCTTTGTGGATTAGCCCAACACACAACACAATAGGCAATAAAACAATAACAGTCACTAATAAAATCATCTTGATAATTTTTTGATCATATCATATTTAATAATGTGTGATATATAACAATATTATAACGTTATTATCAAAATACTTGCAAAAAAATTTATAATTGATTGACCAATTCTTGCAGCTCGTCCACAATGATCCCTCTATAATTTTAGAAAAACAAGCATGTACCAAAAGAAACTCATACTGTATTTTGATCAATATTGCAATTGCAGTTTTAGGTTTATTATATATTTTTTTTAACTCGCTAATAACGGTTACTTATTGCTGATATTGATGAGCGTCCTCTGTGAAGTTAAACTGACTTCCATCTTGTTATGTGCCCCACACAGGAGTGGAGAATTTGGGAATGATCTTTGAGTTTTCTCCCTGGGTGTTGAAGATCTGTCCCGAGGACGGCCTGAAGGTGGGACACCTTTATGAGATAGTACAGAGTTGAAATGGGGAGACAGAGAGAGAGGGGGGGGGGATGACATGCAGTAAAGGTCCACGGGTCGGATTTGAACCTGCGACCACTGCAACGAGGCCTGAGCCAATATGGTACGCGCTCTAACCACTACGCCACAGGAGTGCGCAGGGACACAGACATTTACACTGAATGTTGACAATGATAATAAATACTTTCTTTGTAAAAATCTAACTATACTTTACGTCCACTTACCATGACAACGTTTTAAAAATCCCTCCACTTGTCCAGATCTTCACAGAGGACTTGACAGAGGTGGAGACTTTGCCGAGAGACAAGGTGCTAAACTTCCTTAGAGAGGGCTTCAAGGAGCTGGCCATCCCATACCTGGAACACATCATTTACATCTGGGACGACAAGGGCTCCGAGTTCCACAATGTGCTGATCCAACTCTACCTGGAGAGGGTCCAAGGCCTCATGAAACAGTACCTCAACTCACTGCCAGAAGGTACCACCCAGAGGAGACTTAACGGTTAATTTAATTTTTAGTGAAGTTCAGAGTATTGTACGGGCACTAAGACAGATACAAGGTTTTACAGACACTTGTTTTTTACTAATTTGAAAATAGTGTCAAAATAGTGTTTTTCCACTCATAATTATTTTCACCCCAACACAGATTTAATTAAAAAGACAGATTAATACTAACAATTCAGTCTTCTCTTCCTTGAAAGGGAAGGGAGAATACTTTAAATCAAATTGAGACATTTCCGTGTCATGAGCTGCAGGGTAACGTGACCTCAGAATTTTGGAAAATCAGTATTATGCCAAAAGAGCGTAAATCTACTCTTTGGTATGATCTTAATTTGATAACATCATAAATTACGTCTGGGGTCAGTTTGTTTTTGCTCCTGATCCAGATAGTTGTCTCTCATTGATTTTCAGATAACGTCTGTGTCATGAATTATTATGAGGTCTAGACATCTCACATTGTGATAAACCTCTCAGACAACACAGCTACATTTTTGCTGGGATGCTCATTGATATGCGTGCTGTGTCTATTTAGAACTTAACCTATATTATAAGCTTTATTTGTTTGCATTCCGTAATTATGAAGCATATTGCAGTGCATGGGCTGTGATATGAAGATATTGTTTCTCTGAGATTATTGGGATTCTCAAAAATGAAATAGGACTTTGTTTACCATCGTAAATTATATTTTTTGATTGCAATATTACAGGCCTTTTTCAGCAGCAACTCTGCGATACATATTTATTTATTTTTTATAAATAATTATTTATATAGCACTCTTTAGAACATACAGTTGCAAAGTAAGTGCTTTACACACAAAATGTAAGTGACCGGGGAAAAAGAGAAATGAAAAAAGTAACCTTGCAATGGATATAAAAACACAACATACAGGCAAAGAGACTGTATTTCTGTATCATTAAAAGTGAACTATTTCCCTGTTCAATTCAAATGTTCCCTGTTGCTTTCTTGTAAAAAGAACAACATAAAAGTTACATGTGCTTTCAGTATTTCTTAGCAAAACATATTGTATCACACTGATCCTACAATAGTCCGTTTCCTTCCTCCATAAAATATTTACAAAGCTGAATATCTGGAAAAACTGCATACTGTACATCTTCACTGTCTGCTGATCAGTGTTATAGTGTGAAACCGTTGGCAGGATGTGAACCACGCCATCGGCATGCTTGGACATGTGCGGCCTCGTGGGCGTGCACAAAAAAACAATACTTTTTTTAAAGATTGGTCAATAGTGCTACTAGTGGTAAAAAAAAAAAAAAAGTCTACAGGATACTGTTACATCAAGGATTATTTTTTTTTTTTTTTTTTTTTTTTAACCATTATTTATAAAGGTATATCCCATTGAGTCCGAAGACTCTTTTTCAAGGGAGACCTGTTCCCATTCCCACGTTACCATTCACACACCGATAGCAGGCTAACTATCGACATTCACACGAGGCAAGGTGGGTGAAGTGTCTTGCCCAAGGACACAACAACTATGACACAGGTGGCAGGGCGGGGATCGAACCTCCAACCCTTTGATCATCGGCCAACCCGCTCTACCAACTGAGTCACAGTCGATTATTTTAATTTGTTGCCATTTATATTCTCAATCACTTGAATCATTGTGTATCCGTCAAATTTAAGAAAATCCTCCTCACAGTTTTCCAAAACTGAAAAAGTGATGGCTTTCAATGACTGTTTTTTGCCGCCCAACTTTCTACAACTTAAAAGAAAATGTCAAATGTTGTTTTCTGTGTAGACGCATAATTGAAAGGTGTGTTCTGTTGCAGGAGTTCCAGCTGTTACCGCGGGGAAAGAGGAAGGAGATCTGGGAGAATACAGAAACAAGCTGCTGTCTTTCCTAGATATTTCTACCAGTTACGAACCAGCCAGACTCATCAGCGACTTCCCCTTTGATGGTAAGAACGGCTTTTACACAGCGGACAGAAAAAGACATCTCTTTTTACACCAAGAAAGTAGATGTTTTTATAATACATCACAGACATCTGTAGAAATGGATCATTCATCAAATAATTTATACAGTAACGGAAGAGTATTATGGCCAGGGGTAAGTAAGCAAAATGATAGGAAGTTATTTTTTTACAGTAAAATTAATTGAACTGAGAGGAATATGTAAAAGATTTATCGCAGTCTTGAAATGTCAAGTTTTTTTCTTGGAATTTCAACTTATTCTCAACAATTCAACTTTTTCATGAAGTGCATAAAGACAAAAAAAAATATCTAATGTTTTCTCTCACCACTGGCCCTTATATCTTCCTTATTTAATTCACTTGCATCTCAGATAAACAGTGTTTCCCATATGTCCCATGTACACTTGTTCTCATTTATTGGGGAAAGTTTGAGGGAAAGCCACTGCCGTGAGACTTGACCTTTTGACCTTGTTTTCGGTCTCCCAGGCTTGTTGGAGGAACGTGCTCTGCTCCTGGGTCGGATGGGCAAACATGAGCAGGCACTTTTCATCTACGTGCACATCCTGAAAGACACTTGCATGGCCGAAGAGTGAGTACTTCTGTGCAAACAACACAAAATCCTACCTAACAGGGCGGGGATGTATACGTCAACCACTAGCCTAATGTTAGCCAACTTAAGCAGCTACTTTAAAGCTATAGTGCGTTACTTTTTCATATGAATGAATATCCGGTACGTACGGAAGGCTTACCTCGTGTAGATGCGCTGACGGGATTGTTGTTGTAATTACTCAGAATTCCTCACTGGGGCGACAGAAGTAACGCACTATAGCTTTAACTATTGATGAGTAATTCATTCTTGAATATAAAATAATCCAAAAAAATGCATTTGTGAAAGTTAGTAAGTTGGTTTCTGACCTAAAATCATGTTGAATATAAGCTTTTCTCTGTGTTCTCTGCAGATACTGTCACCGGCATTACGACAGTCTAGTCGAAGGGAAAAAAGATGTAAGTAGCTTTCCGGAATTGCTAACTTTTCTGAAAAAGAAGTTTCTTATTGTCTTATTCCTGTTGGATTTTTTTGTGCGTGACCACTTAGATTTTATGTTCATCTGTTGTTGTTGTTGTTGTTGTTGTTTTATGACCACTTCTTTCATTTTGTCTGCTCTGCTGCTTCCTGCTAAGTGCCTTTGTATCTGCAGAAATTACTATAAAAATATAATGGATTATTTATGGCCCAAGAGGCACATTTCTGCCAGTTCTACAAAAAACAACAACAACTAATATCTCAGACATGATGGCTGATATCGTCTGTTATATTTATAAAACGGTGGTTGATTCTGCGGCCAAACTAGACCAATATTAAAATACTGAGAATGAATGAGTAAGCATTGGATTGGAAGGGGGCAAAAATCAATGAATCATTAAGAATCCTGCAAAGGTCACAAAGAAATAAGATCCCTGTTTGGACAGGGAAATTTAAAGGAATAGTACGACATTTAGGAAATTTGCTAATTTGCTTTCAAAATACACATATTTTCTCATTAGATAGGAATCCTAAGCTAGCTGACGTTTAGCTTACCTTAACATAAAACTAGGAACTGATACAACTATAGCCTGGCTTTGTCTTTAGGCAACAAAATCCATCTAACCTAACTAAATTTATTGATTAAATATATCTTGTTCTTTTTAAAACAGTCTTTTTCACTTCAGTAAAGTGTATTTCCCTCGTGCTGAACTGCTTCTGCATGTAAAGTAAACTCAGCATGTTTTTACTCTATTCTTTTCCAATTTTTAATGAAATCTTAAATCAATTTCTTTGAATTATTTATAATCTAATAAATGTTTTCTCTTGTAACTTGGCAAAAATGATATCTCGAGTTTCTATTTCTTATCGTTTTAATTCAATAAACCTGATTTTGATTCTGTAAAGGCCCTTCAGCTGTTCATTATTGCCTTGCATAACATAACAAAACATTCCTATGTCTCTCCGTGACAAATGTTAAAATGAAAAGATTCAGATTTTTGAACACCATTAGGAAAAATGGACTGCATATAAAAAAAGGGAATTTTTGGCTTGTAGGTTATAGGTTGTTTGTTCTCATGTTGTTTTTCGGCCTTGTCTGAATTTTTTTTATTTAGATATGTAGGTGAGGGGAAGTATTAACATCTGTATTTCTTGCCTTTCAGGTGTATCTGTCTTTGCTGCGGATGTACCTGTCTCCCCCTGACGTACACTGCCTGGGGCCCATTAAGATGGAGCTGTCAGAGCCTCAGGCCAACCTGCAGGCAGCGCTACACGTACTGGAGCTGCACCACAGCAAACTCAACACCACAAAGGTAAACAACAACAGAGCGGGACTTGGGGGATTAGAGAACACACCCCCAGTCTAATACTCTAGAATAATTGCAGTCTGATCTGTTTGGAGTATAGCACATGTTTACAGCATTGAAAGTGAGACAGTGCTGCTGGGTGATGTGTCAATCACAAATGTTTGACTTTAGTGAGAGAGCTTTACCACATTATGATCCAAACACACAGAAATATATTTAATTGTGGATTTCTACTCTTAACTGCTCTCATAAATCACCAGCAATAAAAATTAATTAAAAATTACGTCTATGTTAATTTAATTGGAATAGACATGGGATCTGAACTGGTTAAAGTCTTCTGATACATGCATAAAAATCTGTGCATTTATATTCAAATTTTCCACACAGAAGACTCCATTCAATACTACAAAACGGCTCATTTAGACAGAAAGCCAACATTAGTTTCTAATTCAGCCCAGGGCTTTACTATCATGAGTTCACTCTCTTCCATCACTTACATTTAGTAATCATTGCTTATTCAGACAGGAAGCGACAGGGAAATAGTCGTCTTGTTTGGGCCGGATAAGTACAACATGATTAACGATGACACGCGCTCACACAGAATTAGCCATTTGGCCTTTGGTGTGAAATTTAAAGCAGCATCGGAACTG
This sequence comes from Hyperoplus lanceolatus, assembly GCA_026929865.2. Classification (NCBI taxonomy): domain Eukaryota; kingdom Metazoa; phylum Chordata; class Actinopteri; order Uranoscopiformes; family Ammodytidae; genus Hyperoplus; species Hyperoplus lanceolatus. Next base: position 25,912,763 of record CM049408.1, on the reverse strand, counting down.
AACGGAGCACATTTTTTCAGTTTAGTTTGTTTTTAGAAGGAGATGAGAAGGGGTTTGCACTGTCGGGGGCAATCAGGCTGCTGCCTTTTGTGATAGAAAAATCCAGTGACCTCAAAACAGGATTTATACCAGGGTTCTGATCTCCCTCTATAAGCGTCTTCTGCTTTGCCATGAGAATATCTTTGAAGACACACTTCTTTCATATACCTGGTTCCCCTACCTGACCCAAAACAGCAAAGAGTTAATTGAATAAAAGCCGCTCTGTGCAGAATTAGCTCATGACCTATTTTTGCTTGTTGCCGCTTTCTTGTGAAGGAGATATGCTTTGAGCCGTGCTTTATTAATTATTTATTCAGTTCAGGTGTTTAAAAAAAAATCAAGCTGCGAATATTCTTACCGAACAGTCAACATGGAAGGGATTGTTTGTGCTTTTCTTCCCTATCTTATCTTCTTCAAAGCGTCTTCACTGTGTTGTTGTAATTATTTCTATCCAAAAAAAACATGGCTGTTTATCCGTTCTGGGTTGTATATAAAATGCAGCGTATCAGACTGTGTTGTGTCTGCGATGTGAAGCGGATGTGATTCTGTGTGAACGGAATCGCTGATCTGTGTTCAGCAACAGACACGTCTAATTAGGAGTCTGTCAAGGGGAACACGACTGGGTTACATGTTTAGGTTTGGAGCTCTGTATTCTGTCTCTCCTCTGTGCCACTCTGCCTTCCTGCACTCCCTTACTAACTTTAATGGCGCCCTGCTTCCATTTCCCCCTAGCCTCACTCCTAGATTCTGCCTCGTCAAGAAAGAATGACAAGACATGACTGTACAACATTTTGTCATGCGCTGTGTCCACTAGGCTACAAAGGCGATCTATGCCATCACATATACAACGTGTTACAAGTCAAACAACTCTTTTCTTGTAGGCCATCAATCTGCTCCCAGCAAACACCCAGATCAGAGAGATCCGTGTTTTCCTGGAGAGCGTCCTGGAGGAGAAGGCTCAGAGGAAACGCTGTGACCAGGTGCTGAAGAGTCTGCTGCAGGCTGAGTTCCTCAGGGTGAGTCCTGCCCATTGACTCTACAGGGTCCTCATTGGTTTACATTAGGGGTGTAACAATACATGTATTCGTACTGAACCGCACAGGCTGTACTGAACTGCACCATACCGCAATACGTAATTATGGCGTAAATAGCGTCAAGATGATGTAAATATTCCTAATGTACAGGCTTGTTTTGATTGCAGTGCAGAACTTGCGCTTTTATTTGAGAATTATTTCATTGTATTGGAGACCTTGGTTGTTTGCTGGCAGTATTTTATTTTCTATCGGAAAAATACCTATAGGCTGCAATTGTTGTAAATGGTGAATGCAGTTTTTTAGCATCTTTCCTCTTAACTGAGAACCGTACACTACAAAACTGAACAGTGACTTCAAAACTGAAATAGGTACCCTACCGTGACTTTTGTGTACCGTTACACCCCGACTTTACATGTCGGTTCAAGCAAAGATCATGAAGCATTTCACTTGTTACATCTGATGTAGTCAACCAGTGCTAATGTGTTGTGCAATAAACTGTAAACTGCTAATCTGTTTAGTCTAGACTTGAGGCGTTTTTAACAACAGCAACATTTACATGAAGTCACCAAGAGAAAATGAAGAGATGTAGTTATGGTTTCCTCATGCAGTTGTTCCCAGCCCTTTGTGACCCTTTAAAACAAAGCACTTTCTGCTCACTGCCTCTGGTCACAGGGTGCATGTCTGTTTGGTCTATCAGTTGGGAGCAGTTTAATTACAGGATTGATTTTTCCATGTCGGATTGTTTCCCTTTAAATTGAGTCCAACTGAATTGAAGCAGCATTTTGTACGTAGATGGAAATGGAAAAGTTGTTTCCATACAGACAATCAAACCTTTGCATGAATAAATCAAGTAAAATCAGTGATCCATCAAATGAATAGACAGCAGTCTGCTACAACACACAACAACTGCTGCATTATCTTCATCTCATCTGACATCAACACGTCTTGTCGTGCGTCTGAGCTTGTTGAACAAGCCGCCACACAAACATTAAAGGGCACCGCTAATGTCTGTCACCTGCAAATGTCACTGGGGTCTGTTGAGATGCTGGTGCCATCTTTATACTTTAATATCAGTACACAACTGACGGAAGAGGCCACGGGAGTGAAAAAAATAATAATTAGGAGATGTATTTATTTTTTTCAATAAGCACTATAAGAAAAAAGGCAAAATGTCAAGAAAGAATTAGACTTAAGATTTGAGAATAAAGACAAAATGCAGAGAAATAACTTGACAGTTCAAGAAATGATTTTGACAGATTCCAACTTCCGGGAACAATCACCCATAAGATAAAAGCTATTAAAACACAAAGGATGCATCTTTGCTATTGTCATGAGGCAGACAATGGGCTGACCTCATTCTGTTTCTCTGTCTTCAGGTGCAGGAGGAGAGAATCTTCCACCAGCAGGTGAAATGTGTCATCACCGAGGAGAAGACCTGCAGAGTCTGCAAGAAGAAAATCGGAAACAGGTAACAAGCAATAAGCTTTTAATTCTTATGTAACATGTTTTTTCAACTCTTTGAAATCGTTTTTATTGCACCCCTGCATCTCCCTGAACAGGATAAATCTTTGATTCTTAAATCCTGGAAAAGTTCATTTTTGAAAGTTATTTTTCTCAGCGCTATTGAAGATGATCATAAAAATCCTAATCATTAGGTTGTAATGGGAATGTCAGTTTTTAGTAACACCATCTTCCATTTTATATCTGCAATCTCTTTTTATGTGTGATGCCTAGAACAGCTGTTAATTTCACACACTGTTGATTTTTCAGTATAGTTATTTTAATTAAAAGCTTATTTATCTGCTGTGTTGCCGTGTGTGACAATCCTACCAACTTGAACACTAAGGCATTCTCTTATTTCTCTTTCTATCTCTCAGTGCGTTTGCCAGGTACCCCAACGGCGTGGTGGTACATTACTTCTGCTGCAAAGATCGCACCGCATGTCCCACGGAGCAGTAACAACTCCACCTTACCATGACTGTCGTTTACTCCATAAATAATCCCCACTTCCTCCCTCCATAGCAATGCGTGGACATATTTGAACTACAAATGCATCACAAGGTTAAAAAGTACTCTAGTTAACTGTCTGGAATCGGGTGCTTGAATCGAAGGCACTTTTACAGAGCTATGAGTACAGACATTTTTTTAACCTGAGTTGACCTTGGAGCAAAGTGTTGTTGCTATGCTGGACCTTCCTCGGCAACCAAAGGCTGCAAAGTTCCACCTTTCTGTCTGTGCATGAAGCAGCTGGAGGAATGTCTGGGGGGGGGGGTCGCTCAACAGGAGGGAGAAATACAGAGAATGATGGAGGAAGACATTTTGAAAAGCATGTTTCGCTTTAACGCTAGAAGGGATTCGCCGCCCTGCACGCCGCCACTGGAAGGAACTGGATGCTACGGCAACACGCCCAGAGGAAGAGGAGCTGTTACAACAGGAGTTAATGCTCAGTGCTTCGCCAGGAGATGATCACAAGCCTCTGCTGTTTGTTTTTATTCTCTCTCTCTCTCTCTCTCTCTCTCTCTCTCTCTCTTCCCCCCCTTCCTGCCTCTGTACGGAAGAGCATTAGGGCCACGGTAGACAAGAGACATAGACAAAATTAGAGGAAGACGTTTGGAAAAAAATAAAAATAAAATATCCTATGTTGAATGTTTAAATTCAACATGTCATGACTGCGGAAAAGTTGGAAAGATTCAAACTTCCAATAACTCAATAGCAAAACTTTGCTACAAGCTCATTTTTTTTTCTGAAACAAGACCAGTCCTCTAAGCTCGACTAATAACTGCACCGTGTCAAGAGTGGAGGTTTGGATTGTTTTGCGCTTCAATGTTGCACTTATTAGACGGCGCTCTCGTCTTGCAGACCGCTGCACGTATAGAGCAATGTTATTAGTCAAGGAAGAGGACGTCTGGTTTCAGCAACAATGGTTTGTAGCCTCATTATCTGCCTTATGACTATAGTGAAGAAGCATCAATTGTGTTTTGATAACTATTTACTTGTGAGTTATTGACACAGGAATTTTTCAACTTTACCGCAGTCTTAACCTATCAAGTTGATTCTTGATATTGTATTTCTACATTGTAATTCTCCACATTAAAAAAAAACACGTCCTCCTCTTTTTCTCTCTCTCTTTTTTGGCCCTAATACTCTTCCGTAGGCTGTCACTGTCTCCCACTCTTACACTGTCTAGGACTCAAACACGCTTGATACGCCATACACGCCCTGCAGGAGAACTGTTAAATGCCTTTTGTGACTCTGAAGATTGTATTTACAGTGAGGTCAGAGGTCTGCCACCATTTTTTTTTTTAGCGCATGTGCCGGTACTGACTTAGCAAAACAGCAATCGTCTTACAGTGTGTTTGTCTTTTTTTGTATTTAATTTAAACCTTTGAGCTGCCTTCTCCAACTAACATCATCAAATCACTGTTATTGTTCTCATTGACTGTCTTAATAGTGTATGAATGATTGCTAACGGACATTATCATCTATTTAATTATTTTATTTTAAGTTGTCATCCTGTCTTCTTTTGTATAATTTTTTTTCTCCCTTTCCAGATATTAAAAGTTTTATGAAGAAAAAAAAACCCATTAAAAGTGCAAATATGTAAGTTCTGAATTTCAATATAGTCACACAGAACTTATCATTAAGTTTTGAAAATATAATGAAAGAGCTGCAATGATTCAATGATTAATGAATTGACAATCAATTAAAATGTTTCCGTGATTATTCAAGCAAATGGATAAAACCTCTCAAATGTGACGATTTGACAGGATATTTTGTAATATTTGACAGTAATTTAATGAATTTATTTGTGTTTTGGACTGCTGCTTATAGAAGACAAAACAAACTAAAAAAACATGTACGAGGAGTTATAGACAAATCGATTAATTAAAAAAACAAGCATCAGATTAATCCAAAATGAAGAGTAAGTTCTAGCAGTGGATTTGATTTATATTTTGACAGATGAAAAATGTGATTAATTTAGTTGTGTTTTGGACTGTTTATTATGGGAAAAAACGAAGTGAAGACATCACCATGCGCTTGGAGGATCTGTAAATTGCTTAATTTTCTTATTTTAAACACTTAATGACGAATCGAAGAAATAAAAGAGGCAAATTAATTGATAATGAAAATACTCATTAGTTACTAAGTTCATACAGTCGGCTAACAGTAGCCATCGTAAGCTACTGGCATTACTAGATCAAGTAAAGATGTAGCAACAAATCACCTGAGTCTACTGAATTGAGTAAAAGTGTTTTTTTTTTACTGCTTATGGATGAACTTTTTTTTCGTAGGAAAACATTTTGTTTCTTCTTTCAAAAGACACAAAGTACAGCACTTTAAAAGTGGATGGATGTTATGTTGTATTATTTATTGTCAAATCCCACATCCACATGAGGAGGAACTTAAAGTAACGATAAATCTCTGCATTTAAATGGCAATATTATTCTGAAAATGTTTCCGTTAACTGTCAGCCAAGGAGGTAATTCATAAAGCAGGACTCCTCTAGTGATACAAATGAAATACAAGCAATGAATGAATGGATGTACTGTATGTGTGTGGACAGAGTTATGTTCCAGAACGAAATTGTTCAGTGACACTGTGGACACTTGACTTTTGTGACTTATTCTCCAATTTGTTTTTAACCACTTTGTTTAGGTCTGAATGGTTTGGAGAATTTCTTGCAGCATTTTTAAGTTTAACTTTGTCACAAGTTGTAGCATTATCTGCATCTCCTAAAGAACCTCCCTCCCCCCTCTACTGCACACCCTCTCTGCTAAGACTGTTTCTGAATAACTTGTTTGTATGTTTAGTGGGGTACATTTGTACCACAGTGTGTAAGTATACTGTATAAAGATTGAGAGTGTTCATTTGATTCTGAGAGGTGACGTGTCTGTATGTCCCTGGCTTTAATCAGTAATAAAGAATCATTTGCACTTATGTTTGTGTCCTTATGTGTGGCAACTGTTTAAACTTGTGCTGGTATTTATTATGTAAGTGATTACATCATATTTTTGCTTATACTTAGCGGTTGCAGAAGGGGTGTTGTTATACACTTTGAAATTGCGAAAAATGTACGGAAGCCCTTTAACGCCAGGAGGAAAAGAAAATGGTTACACTCCACTTTTTCTATCCATGGACAGTCAGCATCCCACCTCCTCTCATCTGGAAGTCCTTTTCCAGGATAGTCCCATTATCTTGGGGGCCGAGGCACTGGAGACACACTCACTCAATCACACACACACACACACACACACACACACACACACACACACACACACACACACACACACACACACACACACACACACACACACTCATAGTGAATAGAGAACACCCCACACTCTTACTCATCCTGCTAATGGACTTCCTACCCTGAGCCGGGCCAGCTGGAGTAACAGAATCACAACAGCCCTACTGCTCAGCAACACGGTTAGCCACACACACACACACACACACACACACACACACACACACACACACACACACACACACACACACACACACTCACACACTCTCTATCACTCAATCACTTGCTCACTCAATCACACACACACACACTCATAGTGCTTTCTACAACAGGGCCTCGAATGGATCTTGATGACTCCTCTAGTCTTGGCAAGGAGACACCATCCAGCCTGAGATCTCTGATAGCCCAAACCCGGGGTATGTGTTTGGCTGATACAGTCATCACTGGAGCATTTTAAGGACTCCAACATGATCGTACAAAAGTCCCCTGTGACTTTGAGAAAGCAATGTCCACGAGGCGAGGAGAGAAGCAATGAATAATTCATCGTGCACCGATTTATTCTTGCTCTCTCTTTAGGATTGTGTTTGAACGACTAGTCTATGTGTGTGTGCATGTGGGTGTGTGTGGGTGTGTTATATCTAGGATGTTGTAATGTCTTGGAACGGTGCACCAGTGTGCAAATGGAAAAGATGTTGCCCAGTTTATACCCCGACCCAGCTCAGATTCAAGTGCCTGCAAAGTTGGCAGGAAGCAAATATCTCCATGTATTTTATGGATGACTTATTGGTGTAAATACTGAGCAGCTCATGATGATGATGAGTCATTCTATCACATTGAAGCTTCCATATCGTGTGGTTTTCTACACGTGTGGCGAAGTCGGTCTGTTGGTCTGACCACTGCGGTCCAGACTGAAACATCTCAATAACTCTGCCATTTAAATTTTGAACAGACTACAGTATGTTCTGTAGACATGACTTTTCCTACACCGCCACCATGGTTTGGTTTTTAGGGACATTTCTAGACAATTAGTCGATAGGATTTCCATGACATTCTGTACAGACATTCATGTTCAAACAATCATACAAGAAATCTATACACTTTGAGTTGTCCAATACTTTTTCATCAGCCACAGCTTAAGCCTACCTTGTGCAAGGTCATCCCAATGTTACGATGGCTCATTGTTCCCAGATTTATATATGACACCTATGGGACATTTAATTAATGTCGTATTCAGGTTTAGTTTGGGATTGAAAAAAACTGTTGTAAAGTAAACCACACTGACTGGTTATTGACAATACATTCATGATGTGTTTACTTACCTGATTGATTCATCTCTAACTTGGTTGAGTTATGTTATGCACTGCACTCACTTAGTTGAGTGGAGAAAGTAGTTATTTTATTAACATCTGTTGAGGTTATTTTTTTAGGCCTATATTAAGATTTTTGAATCTGTCTCTTCTAAATAGTTTCTTGTACTTGTATTGAACTTTTAACCAAAATTCTGTGTTTTCAAAGAATCTCTTGGTCCAAAACTGACAACATTTACACTGTTTAATTTCCCTGTTTTTAAACTGAAGTGTAGCTGCTCTGTGAAGAACTCTGTAACTAAATAATGACAATCTACTTTTGGGCATTTACTAGCGATAAAAGGAAAAGTCCCACAAAACACATAACAGACATAGGCTATGTCTACTGTGTTTTAAGGACTAATTACCATATTTTAGCATGCTAATATGCTAAATTTAAATGGTGAAGATGGGAGACTACACTATACCTGCTGCATTAGCATTGTCATCATGAGCATGTGAGCATTGTATACAGCCTCACAGAGGTGCTAGTACTGTAGACTTGTTTGGCTTGTGTTGTTTTCTGTTCCCTGTTAATCCAATCTCTTCCAGGCTGCAGCTTCAGCAATAATTTTCACAGTTTGCGGATTGAAGAAAATCTTTTATGCTGAATCTTATTCTTCTCTGCCTGTGGATTATACAATCACAGACTTACAGTGGCACAAGCAGACACTGACAGCTGGCTGCCTGCTAAGCCACTGCAGGGGCACGACTGGGGTATTAATATCCATTTCATAGAAAGTATAAGATGTTTTGAATCATAGCAACATACAGTATATTTCCTTGGGGATCTCTTACTCTGTATGTTTTCTTATTATGAATACTGACTTCACAAGCATTTGTTCATCTTATATTATCTAACCAAGATATAATTGTTTCCCTGTGTTCATATGTTAGCGATGTGTGTGTGTAAACTGCAGCGGCCTCTTTTCTTTCCTCCTAATCCCCTTTATGCCTTGTAACAACATGGGCTTCAGTGGCTCCCACGTTGTGCCTCTGATGATAATCTACATAGTATTGAGAGTTTACAGCTTTTTTCTCCATATTAACACTCACGTTAAAGCTATATTGCATAACTTTTTCATATAAATTAATGTCGGTTACATTCAAGCCATCTCAAAACAAGTAGACACACATTCGATTAAGGCACCTATCAGCTCCACAAAACTCTTATTGAGTATTTCTCAGTATGGCAGCGTTTACAAACTGGTGTCGCCCCCCTGACACTGGCGCAGGAGCTCAACAAAAATCCCAAGAAGCTCCCAAAAAATGTTTCAGTTGTTGATTCTACTGCTTAGAAAAAACCTGGACGTATAGCAGAAGGTATTAAAATCCATGCATTATCACCGACGCAATATAGCTTTAGAAGAAACAAGAGCTCATAGGGTGTTTTTAATCTCCCCAATCCTTTTATTGGCCAATGTTTGTTCATGGTTTGTGTGAGTGTCAGCCCAGGTGAATGATGGTGATTTATAACAGGACACACAGGCGTTTAAAAGGCTCTGATGATGTCAGCACTTGAGGTTAGTGTACTTTCCTGCTCAGGAGTGTCTGCATCCTGGAGCTCCACCTATCTGGCATGACTCGCATTAAAACAAACCACAAATGATGCTTTGTTCCATTGGACGTCTCACGGAAAAATGCTGTAAGTTGCTTTTATAAAAATGCAGTTGTACTTGTTTTAAGGGCTTTGTGTTACCGTAACTTTAAGGAAGTGAAAAACAGCTGAGGCGGATGTGGATTAAGTTTCCTGGTCCCCGTATACACAAAGTATTTACAATGGATCATTTTTCTGTTTCTTGATGGTAACCGGCCAAAAGTAGAACCTCATGTTGTTGAGTTATTTTCAACACTGCAGCTGCACTTGACCTTGTTATCAACGATCTACAACTATGAGGCTGTTTGTCAGATTTTTATGATGAGTTTGGTCAAGATCAACGAATAAATGCATATTTCAAGAAGCAGCTCTTTGCACCGACGTTCAACAGTCACACAGGGATCAAATCAATATATCATTGAAGGGGAATAAATGGTGATTTTTAAAATCTTAGTGGGCCTCAACAAACCAGCTTCCATCTATTGTTCATTCCTTCCACTACAATAAACTTTAACATAACTTAAGTTTAAAAAATGTTGACAGTTCAATTTGAATTGAATGCTTGATTAGCTTATCGTAAAAACTGCTCATGGAAAGAAAAACCTCCCTTATGTAGGCAAACTTTTTTACCTTCTGTTTAGTTAACTCTAGAGCTCATTATAACAGGACGTTACTGCGCCCGGTCAAGAAGTATTCTGGCACATAACTCCTTGTAAATCAGCTTCTGTTTTTTACACTTTGGTTTTCAAGAAAATAAAAGATTTAGAGGTGCTGGTATAGGTGTACTTTGTTTCTTTCAGACAGAACAATAGATGTATTCCAATAGTGAATTCCCCTGTTTACACTGTGTATGCTAAGCTTACAACCTTAGAAGACATTGATATTGATCATCTCACTTAAATCTCAGCAAGAAAGCAAACAAGAGTATTCTTGTCTGGTAATATAAGGACCAATTGAATTTATAAGGAATTACACGGCTAAGACCAAGCCCCTTCTAAGCCTTTCATTGACTTGCCAGTTACATAGCAGCACCCAGTGAAATAAAATACATTGTTAGTAACAGAAGAAACTAACAGATGGACGTTTTTTCCCTTTCTGTGAATACTTGTCTTCACTGAATCCACTGTAAATCCACTAGCTGTGTCTCTGAGGGAGGTATTAAGTTTTACAGCCTCCTCTAAAAGCCGTACAGGGCGGCCTCACGCTCAAAGATCTTGGAAGTAGCATGACTTTGAATCTGGAACGATGTTATAAAGACTAGAGTTGACTCACTCACTACTCAAGCTGCTTATTGTTAACAGTCCGCTCTGGTCTGCAGCCGAGCATCATGGGAAAACTGCGCTCGGCTCAGTCCATCCACATTGAGACAGGAGCTCAGATGAATTCCTGCTAGCCTTGTGTCTGATCTCTGACACTTGATGTTTGCATAACACGCATTCAAACAGAAAGACACACACACACACACACACACAGACACACACACACAGACACACAGACAGCTCACACACACAGAAAACACACACACAGATGCATACTCACGAAATACGCACAGAAACACACACACACACACACACACACACACACACACGCAAAACACACACAAGACTGAACTTGAACATCACTCAGTTCAATGATTACCGGTTACAGCCGGGAGGCGATTGGCTGAGTTTCCACTGTTATCACTGTGGAATTCCATACGGGCTTACAGTTTGTGTGTGTGTGTGTGTGTGTGTGTGTGTGTGTGTGTGTGCTGGTATGACTGTGTAAGTCTTTGTTCACTTTTCTGGATTCACCGTTTTGGCATAGATGTCTGAAATGCCAGCAGGGATCTCGGCAGAACTAAACGGATGGTGACGGTCTGTGGGTGTGTCTGCGGCAACACACAAAACACACACACACACACACAGCTACCATCTTAGTTACTGCCAGGCCTGCCCACACAAATGGCTGGGCCCCTGAAAACCTCCAGTCAATGGGCCCCCCTTACCCATTACTCCTATCAACAATGAGTGTGAGTGCGCTCATCCCTCAATAAACACATACATGTATTTGTAGAGAGACTAACTCTCTTATCAACCAGGGACAGTTGGGGGAGCAAGGGCTCATTATTATTTTAAAATAGTAGCACATTTCTGACTTAGCCCAGCATACAATTTATTTTGATTCCCTTATACTCACACAATTGTTTAACAGATCAACAGATCTCTACAAAATACTCAAGAGACATTGTTCTTCTTTAGTATTCACTAAAGCAAACAGTTTTTTCACAATTTGCACGTTTTCTATGCTACTAGTTTCTGGTAAGATACATTTACACTAATTGACTGCACCAAATATTGCACTTTTTTGTATTTCTGCACATGACATTAAATCATTTGAAATCTGTTGGTGGTATTGTTGAAATAAATAACACTTAAAAAACAACATCAACAACAAATTCTTCACACACAAATGAAAAAAAGGCGGTTCTCTACATGAATAACCAAACCAACCTATCCTCAAAACTATAAAGTTGGCCTATGTTTGGTTGCAACATTTAGGCTTAGTTCATTCTCCTCTCATCACTGCAAAAGCACTGAAATCATTACAAAAAAAGTTCTTAATCTTTGAACTCAAATCTGTTCGTTCAATTATTTCCAACTTCTTTGTGCCTTGTGCCTTTCTTTGCATTAAGAACTTTTTTAGAAACAATACAGAAAGCAGGACCTTGGTGGTTACGGCAATAATTAAAACAGGATGATGCTGCTCGTCAGCTTCATTGTGGTATCACTCGGCTGGTTGGTCAATTGGACAGGTTTCTGAAAAACTGGTCAGACTTGGCTGGTCGTGTCAACCTGAAGACTTATGTCAAAGCCTTTAGAAGGTATAGTCCCCAAAGGGAAATTCTTTTTCACAAAAAATTACATTATGTGGAGAGAGAATTTAAACCTGTTTGTAGACTCAGGAAAATGACAGAGTAACTAATGTAGAAGAACTACAAAAGGTACCCAACCTGTTTTTTCATGGTGTCCAAATACTTTTCACAACGACACCCAGACACAAGTAGCAGGTAGGCCTACATGTGTTTTCCGTGAGCAGGACAGACTCAGGAAATATAATCCAGCCAAAACTGTTTAACATCAAAACCCAATCTTGTCACCATTTGGCACACAAAGGGTTTATAGGATGGATTATGTTTGAAACAGTTACACTCCGCTGTGCTCAATCTGAAACATTTTGAACATGTCTGCTTTTCTACTGCTTTTTAAATGGCTGTAAGCGGAGCAACGGCTCTGTGTAAACACCCAACTTTGAATAGATATTGACATAAATATCTAAAAATCTAAAAATAAAGTTTAGCTTAGTTAGGTTCTTGGCTTCCAAAGACCATGGGCCCCCCAAGTGGCTGGGCCCTAGAAAGCCTTCCCACGTTCTACCCCTTATGGGCGGCCCTGGTTACTGCTACTGGATATTTTGCTTTCAAGAATCATAGATTTTGACACAACCCTAATGAACTCTTGTAGGAGGATTCTCTTTTCAAACAGAAAGGTCTGCAGTCCTGATCATGACAGAAACCTTTGAGCTGGGACTCACAGCAGAGCGCTCACACTCCCACACTCTCTTGATAACTGCTTCCAGTTTGACCATTTGTGTGCTGATAAATTCTGCTTTAAAAATGGATCATTGTTATGGACTTTGTGTTTGAGTCCTTGATATGCTTGATAAAACCTTTGTCTAACTAGTTCTTAGAATTAGTAGTAGTAACTTATACATTAACACATGCAGTAACTAAGCCTCTTAGTGCTCATTTCAAACTGATAAGCCTTTTCTTCAGTCCATTTCTGCTGAACTTGCCATTTTCTACTAGAAAAAAATAATGAATCATATCGTTTTTGTTTGTTCAGCTTGTTATGATTAGTCTGCAGATTTTTGATTAAAAACACTCAACAAATCAGTAAAAACAGGCCAACTTTCTAGTTCCCTGCCAGTATATTTAACTTTGGAAAGACTCTGTTCCCGATGACATGGGAACGTGACTGTCTTTCCATGAGTCTCCGGGGAGTGTTTGTTGACACGAGCGGTCGACTGACCCTGCTGGAAACTCTGCATGCAGCCTCTGGTTTCCTCTCTGCGCCCACTGTAATCTTGACTTCAGCCAGAGCCAGTGTAGGGCTGGGTTACCACCGGGTCCACAGAGTATTCCCCACAGGGCAGCTACTACCAACACCTCCCCACGCCCGCTGTGCTGTGTGTGTGTGTGTGTGTGTGTGTGTGTGTGTGTGTGTGTGTGTGTGTGTGTGTGTGTACTATCCTTGATAAAATACACATTTTGGGTTTTTTAAAGATATGTTTTTAGTTAATGTATTTTCACTTATTGACAGTTGAGGATTTCAAGTACACAGTAGAGTGGAAATGGGGAAATCAAGATTCAAGAGGTGTATGTGTCATATGCATAAGAATTACAGCAGAAGACATTGTTGGCAATGACATTCTTAAGCCCCAGGCTCCTTTTAGCAATGCAATAGAAGAGAGAAAAACACCTGAGACACAAATAATCACAAAAGTAGTGCAAAGACACAGTGCAGATACAAAGTGTAGAGATAAGGTGCACCATATAGATATAACGTAAATTGGAATGCAAAGTTTAAAACAAATTTAGATGAAATGGAATACTGTACGTGGAAAAAACAATAAAAATAATAACTGTAGTGAAAAAGGATTAATTCCTTTGGAGAGAGATGGGGATGACATGCAGAGAAGGACCTGGGCCAGAGTCGAAACCAGGTCCGCTGCGATAAGGACTTAGCCTCAAATGGTGCACACTCTACCCACTACACCACAGGAGCGCCCCAAGATACACATTTTTATGGACTTGCTTTTATGTGATGCCGTCTTTTAATCGTTTTTCTTATTGTCTTTTGCCCTACTGCACCTTTTTATTGAGATATGTGTATTGACTTCTAGTATAACTATATAAATATGTGTATTTCATTTGTATGTGCTTTTCTATATGCTCAGCCAAAGCACTTTGTAAAGTACTATTTTTAAAGTGCTATGCAAACAGAATTATCATCATTTTCCTCTCCTTGTCTGAGTGTGCAAGGACTTTTTCCTCTGGCTTTTGGGCGTTAGCATCTCTCCCACAGATAGCACAGTGACAGCAGCAGCCCCGCGAGAGGCTCAGCCCTGTCCGTACAAATGAAGACAAATACATCACAGCCGTAGGCCAGATGTGGCTTCGACCCCCGTGACCTTCCCCTCTCTATACACACGAGCTGAGAGCGCTGGAAGATGTAGTTTTAGCTGACGGGACTCTCTCGCCATGACGGCATGGGAGAGAGAGGCGGCTTACATGTGGTGGGATTAATCTCAGAGTGCAATATTTCAGAGAGACAGCACACAGAGACACAGTGGATAGATACATCGCCTGCCTGCAGCATGTTAGATGCTTTGATTTCAATTTCAAATTTAGATTTTTCAGTGCATTCACTTTTGTTAAGTTTAACATGTGAGAAATAAAATAATAGAAAGATAAATAAAAAAATAAATAATAAATAAACCAATGTAGCCTAATAAACCAAAAAAAATATTTAACCAATTTAACGTGTCCAAAAATGAGTACAATATACATATATTATTTAATGTATATCCCTTTTTCGAGACTCCAAATTAAAGCTATAATAAGGAACTTTTTCATATAAATGAACGTCGGTTACATTTAAAACATGGGTAAACGAGTTGACACAAAGTTGATTAAGCCTATCGGCTCCAAAAAGAAATCTCTGTATTTCTCATTATCATATACTCATTTAAACTGGTGCAGGAGCTGAACAAAATCAATTCAAACGGATGATGATTTAACAACATTTCAACATGTTTTTTTAGTGATACACCTTTCATTGCTGTTGCTTGCTATTGCATTGTTCTTTCTCCTGAAGATAGCTGGTGAAATATAGTGGAGAAAAGGCCACGTCGATATCTCTTTAGCAGCCAGGGAGTTCGATTTAGAGGGAATGTTG